>JAZGTJ010002713.1:0-40285 GCA_036877575.1 Botia almorhae | reverse complement strand
TCTCTCTCTCTCTCTCTGTCTGTCTCTCAACAACACATACAGTGGCCCCAGAATGTATGTGGCATATTATTTAATCAGCACTTAAAAATGTTCTGCATTATTTAAAACATCAGAACAAGCAGCATTTATATAACTTCACGCATCCCCTTAATATCACATTGGGAATAGCTGGTTTAAAGAAAATGCAAAATTTGATTAGAAAATTACATTCAGCTCTGAGAAGAGGTGTAGCACTCTTTGTGTTCAGATACTTGGTTTGATATTATGTCATCTAATGCAATGAATTTCAGAAATAAGTACACTGAAAATGTCCTAATAGTTTTTGGGGGCCACCGCGTACTGTAAGCACTCACACACAAAAGTTGAGCTAGGTGATAAAGCCTTTCTTTGCATTCTCTCTCTCGAGCAGTTTGCTGAAGTTTAAATGAATTAGCTACAGCAGTTCAATCCCATCACAGGAAAAAAATGCACAAATACATAAATCAATTCAAACGCTGGCACACAAATAACCGTACATTACCTTCAGACCCCACTCCTTCAGACCCCCCCCCAAAAGACGATCCTTATTTTTCCTCTTCTAACCTACAGTGCCAACAAACAGGGACAACATTTGAATAATTATGCAAATTCTAATCCAGAAAAGTGTAAAAATAATGATCAATAGCTTATGAAAAATGAATCAGGACAAGATGAACCAACTCCTTTGGCTCTTTTCCTCTCTTGCTCTCGTCTACCTCGCTCACTTTCTATCTTTCCTCTCCCATGATCAAAGAGTTTAGAAATGTTGAGTGTTAAGTAAATAAATAAATAATTACAGCAAATAAATAAATGAATGAATAACCAGCAGCTGAGCCAACAGGCCATCAGTGCGGCTTACCATTTAAAGAGCTTGTGTTTTGAATCTCTATTTACCCCTCAGCTGTCCTTGATTTTTTTTTTGACCGAAACAATTGTATTCTATTTCATAGGTCATTGCTGTTATGCAGTAAACGTTTTTGTGCCCATCATATATGTCTTTATACAGAAGCTTACAATTATAAAAAATCATATTAGTTTCCAACAATCACAATATAATGCTGCAATCTGCAACTTTTGCCTCTCTATCGCCATCTCTGTTTGAAGCATAAAATTGCAGGTTACTTTACATATGTTTTATTATTTATATTAAAGTCAAATGAAGCCAAACTGACATTTTCCCAGGAAATCAAACCTGACAGCTCAAATTATAAACATACTCTTAGTAAGGAGATTGTGTTCAACACTGATCTGTCATGTACTTCCCTAACTGACTAATATTTTGACTATATTCGAAACAACAATCACAATATCTTAATAAACTAGTTAATTGAAGTTACAGATTTCTAATGCATACCAGGAATATCAAAAATAAGTTTGTCAGAATATCATAAATATTAAACACAAAATGGCAGTTCACTAAATCTTAGTTTGTTTTAGATAGACAATGACTGTGCAGCAATACTTCTTATTCCTTTGCGATAACTGTAATTGTTTATGATTTCTTTATGTACAGTGATCCAAATATGGTTGGCCTTTACAAAAGATGTTGCTCTTGGATATTTGTGAATGGAAGTGTGTGTGTGTGTACTGTATTAGTCAACGAGAGAGAGGTTTATGAATAGCTCAAAAGAAATGAGGTGACAAGGCTGTATATCATAACAGTAATCCTACTCGCATACAAAACAATAGAAGTAATGTTATTGATGCCAAGCCAAAAGCAGCTCTCTCACTCTCTCTCTTGCATACACACATAACCGCTCTCGACCATTTTCCTAATACCTTACAGTGTGGCCATCCTGTTGGCAAACACTGTAAATGATAAATGGATTTTCACAATGGCTGAGTTAACTGAATGAATAAGTGACCCAATTAATGAAAAACTGAATGAATTATATGCCGGACGATGAGTGTACGGATTACAGTTTTCATCAATCGATTTACACATTTTCTTAAAGCTAAGGTTAATGCTCTCAAAACAATTAACACAGCCATCCAGACGCCTCGCAATATTCCTAAACGGATTCTTCTTTCTGGATTTTCTGGTTCTTCCTTTCAAAACATTAACGACGACGACTACTAATGAAAAATTATTTTTTAATATTTGTACACTACTGTTAAATTGTACAATATTCTCTGAGAAAATAAAGCCAGGGGTCAGAAAGCAGAGACTGACCACGTGTATTTTAATAAATTAAATCAAATTACTCAAAATTGCAGTCATAGAAACAGAAGCCCCGCCTCCCAAATTAAATAGCTGACCGGCAAAGTCATTGACAGTTCTTGCTATTCCACGGCTTTCAGCTTCGATGCTATTAAAAATGGAATTTGTCAAGTGAGACGCAAAGCAAATATGACCAAAAATAAATTGTAAGATCCCCTATTCATTTGAATTCAACCAAAATAGGTGACTGTCCTCCAGATGACCATAAAGAACAATCATAAACGAGGTAAGTGTCATAAAGATGCTGTAGAACACACAACCAGAATCAACCTGACAAATGCAGTTTTCATTGTGATTTAGGAAATAAAGTTTATCATACTGTTCTTGTGAGTTGTTTTGCTGATTTGAAATGTATTTTGCTATTAAACTGTAAGCTTGGCAAACAGTGGCAAACAAGTCTTTTCTCATTCAAGAAGCTGCACTTGCATGGCAGGAAATAGCTGCCCGGGAGGAGTTCCAGATATGGCTGCAGAGTGGACTGACTTTGGTAATGCACACAGCACAGGAAATACAATTTCCCAAATAGTTCCGCACACAACTGCCATGTCTTCGCTATGAATAAAAGAGGTTATCTGTAAGGAAAGAGCAGAATCCCAGCTAACAGTTTTAGGTTGTAAGAACATTTCCCTAACATTTCCGTTAAGTAATAAAAACGTTACAAACATTATTTTGAAAGTTATAGAAACGTTCAAAACGTCCATTTTTTTAAGTCATATTAAAGTTACTGTTTAATTATAAGAATGTTATTAAAACTTCCACTAACAACTTAATAAAATTTTTTATGTTTATGATATATAATGTTAAAAAAAACATTCTACTAACATTATTGCAAGAACGTTTGGGGACATTAGTGAATGTTCTGAGAAAGTTCCATGTTTGCTGGGTTTACTGTCAAAAAAACAGGAGAGTTGGGAAATGTAATTGGTCAGCATTTCACAGTCAATGCGGCCGGTGAGCGAGACCCAACATCACTATCTGTGTATTGCTGTGCTGTCTTAAAGCCATAAAATATAACGAGAGTGCTGTTTATTGACAGTAAACTTCCTCAAAGAGCAGCACAAACTGGAGCACAGGATTGTTGGTGGTTTGGGACAATGTCCAATTCCACGATAAAGCAACGGTGCATGAACTGTTCGAAAATCACCAACATTTCAGAACCAAGTTGTGGAGTTCTTCTGCTCCTGGAGACGGAATGTGTTTGACCACGACCTCAAGGAAAAATAATTCTTTTCTAAACAGTAGAAGAAGCCAGCATAGATATTGAGGCACATGTGTGACAGGAATGTCCATGAAACTAAGTCACAGTTTCACATGAGGATGAGGATGAGTAAAGGAGACTTCTTAATTTTGTCTGAACCAGCTCATAGAAAATATATGATACTGATACCATGTGTAAAGTGATCTTGGAGGAATCAAGCAGAGTTGGGGTTTTAAACTTGGGTCTTGTGGCTTTGATCTGGGCTGAATCTAAGTGTCAAAAAACAAATGCATTGGTCTGTATTCGAGTCTCTACTTATGGTCTAAGATAAGAGATCCAGGGTCAGAAACTAAGCAGGGCTTGAAGCAAAACTGCAAGAGAAAGTGATCAAAATGCCCCAAATATTTAAAATGTGAATGAAAAACTCCCTAAGAGTGAATTTCACAGATTTTATTTTTATCTTTTCATTTTACCATTTCTGATATTTCATAATAGTCTTTTCAAGGACAATGTGGTTCGGACGCTGTACTTTCCAGTTGAATTAATTATTAACTATTCTGACACTATTTGATACGAACAGATCACATGCTGTGTGTTAAACGTAAGAAAAAATGTCTTCAAAGAGATAAGAAAAAAATCAATTCCAGGGAGCAAATACTTATGCTTAATGAAAGTTAATTTCTGTCACTGCTAAAGGTAATAAAGATGATAATCATCTCAACTATTAGTCGGCACGGTATCGTCACCATTATGGAGAACCATTAGAGATTTCTGCAGTCCAATGCGCTCAATATTACAGTATACTGCCTAGATACAGAATATCTAGAGCTTTAGATCAGCTCACTTGCTCATTAGTCAGAAGAGAAACTGGACGTTTCTATTATGAATTGCAAACTTTAAACTAGCATACAACCTGCAGTACTGGCAAATGAATGCACAACACAGACATCACCTTAAGGTGCAAGTCAACCTATAAACATCCAAATAAAACTCGCCCGCGCTAACCAAACGCCCACGCTCACTGGTGCCATGACTTCAGATAACGCTGCTTAAACAGAAGAGTCCTCCAGAGTCCACTTGGTTAGCATATAGATTGCCTGCATGGCTGCTCATCCTATAGAATGTAACGTATAGTGAGGTATGGGCCAAAGCAGTCGGCCCACTGTAACATTAATCTACATTAAGTCAATGGTAATCCTACATGACTCATACAGAGTTAAAGCACGGATTGCTGTGTAGGCAAAGTTATCTTCAAATAAAAATGATTACTGCGAAACTGTACAAGTAAAGAGGGGGAGGGAGATAGTGTATTCTGAGCGCCGGGTAATGATGAAATAAATGTAACCAAACGAGGATTTTCAGATAGCTTGTAAAAGTGAGTCTGCAATAAGCAAAATAATGGCGCGCTCGACTGTTTTCCATGCACACGGGCATTCACAAATATTTTTACTGGCATGTACTCAAGAAAAGTATGTGTAATAAACCCCATATACGTGTTAAAATTTAATGTCCACACTCCCACACACAAATACGGAGTCATTGATATTTATTATGAATGTATATGCAGTGGGATCCAAATGTCTGAGAATCTGTGATTCAAAATCTGATTTAAATAAAGGTTTAAATAAAGTTTCAGGTTTAGAACAATGTTAGGGAAACGCTATAAGGTTACAACAAGACGACATTTAAGATTCCACACTATTTCCAGGTGTATAATGAAACAGGGAATTGGCCATGTTAACTCCATGCAAAGGTCACATTTTAGACACGTGGGATTTGATTATACATTTTCTTTCTTTCTGAATGATTTAAAGAGCAGTATTGGTTCGACCTCGCTTTATAAATATTCTCAGCTGAACAAAGAGATAAAAAAGCAAAACAGCAAAGAATGAAGAACAGGGGCTAAAGGAGAGGGGAGGAAAACAGCATCTTTTCATAGAGTTGGGGGCCACTTGAGATGCACACAAGGGCTGTTCAGAGGCAGAGTGATCAGTATTCTGAGGCAAGAGTCAGGGCGCAATATTCACTCGCTGAGGCAGTTGTTTATTGCGCTCTCATTTGCAAAACTGTGCGTGTCAATTGATGCTCTATGATGCTTTGGATTACTTTTTCCTTCTCTCCTTCAACCCTGTTCCTCTCTCTCTCATGCATACTATTGCCCAATCTCTTTTTCAAACTCACTCACACTCTCTCTCTCTTTCCTTTACTCAGTCACTTTTTCTCTTTCTCTCTGTCCTTCACTCTCTCTCTCCCTCACACTCAATCACTCACACCATCTCCCTCTCTCTCTCACACACTCAGTACCATCTAATGAGTTCAGCTCTTGGATGTGTCTGGTCATTCTGTATCACACCCATGACCTGTCACATCATGGAGATGAAGTGTGGAGTTGAGTGTATCAGTGGGAGGAAGTGGGTTCTGTGAATCACCACACTGTAGCTCATATCTATTCACCTGCGGGTGGGCTTTTGTTGTCATTGCAAAAATTATTAAGGAGGGAACTTTGTTGTTAACTTTTAGTGAAATAATAGATTCATTTTGACTTTTAATGAACAAATGAATGACCTCAGTTCATCAGTTGAAATGTATTGTATAATATGCAAGGCTGTGAGAATCATTAGCCAAAAATAGGCACACAAATGCCCACAAACCACCCACACTACTTTTCTAACCACCACAGTTTATTTGACATTTTATTCATGATGTGTGTCCATCACTCTATTACTCTGCTAGCCCTCTTCTCTTAAACAGCTATGTGAGACTATTAAAAAAACTAAACTGGCAAAACTACCTTAACCAAGGAGCATCACCAGAAAGATCATGCTTGTTGACCAGCATCACCAGTTTAATTTTCCTGGTGAACACCATGGCCATGCGGATCCAACACCTGGGAAAGCACCAGACCAGCACTAACCAGAAAAGCCCAAACTGGATCGTCATGCCTGTGGTCCTCTAACAGCTAACTTAACCAGCACACTATTTAACAAGCACTTGTTTCGCAGCATTAAGCGTGTCATCCGGCCCCAAGCGGCATCGCTGAGGATACCCAACAAAAGCGCAGAAATATTCATGCGCCCTCCCTCCCATCCCCAGATTTGTCAGACTAGCTGTTCTATAGGCTAGTATAATGTATACATTAAGAGTGGCAGAGAGAAAGAAAACAGCTAGAAAGAAGTCATGAGCTCACCCAGCCAAGGGAACAGCGGGTTGCCATAGAAATTAGAGTTAGAGAGGTAGAGAGAAAGCGAGAGAGAGAAAGTGAGAGAGTTACCCATAGCAACAGAAGCTTCAAAATAGAAGTGCAGTGTCCTGCTCGGGTGAGCAGAGCGGACTGCAGCATTTTTGGGATTTTTTTTCTCCTACCACCTTCTTCAGTGAATCGCCTTTTTTCCTGTAGCACCTCTCTGCTGAGACAGAAGTGTGAAAGGATGAGAGGTAGAAATAGATAACTCATCAAAAACCTCAAAATGTCATCCTGTTGTTACGTAGGGAGACTTTCCGCTCCGCCTCCTCCGTGCCACCAGAGGGAACCGTCGCCTGAGTACTAATTCTGTTTCGTACTTCATTTCCCACAAGCCCTCATACCTAGGACTGATGAACTTCCTGTTTGGTGCACCTGAACCTCATTAGCCAGTCTATATTAACTCACCTCTCTGTTTGACTCACTGTGAAGTCTTGTTTTGCCACGGCAACATTACCGTGTTTTTACAGACACCTTTGCCTGTTTTAACCACGATTTAAGATACTGTACATGGATCTGCAAGCCTCAGCCTCTTCGTTACACCTGTCTTTGCCAAGCCTTCTTCAATTCTTATATTCTCTCTATTCCCTATCTGTACCGTTACATAAAATTACTGTAGTGGTTTTACAGTATAGTACCGTAATTGTATCTGGTGGTAACACCATGGTACCTTAAGTGTAAAAAAACTACAAGATCATTCATATCTACCATATTATTGATAAATCAATTTGACATCCGTAACCTGACCATTTTTTAGAATGAAACAATATGATTAGATTATGAAATGTGCATCCCAGTTAACAATGAACATTCCCAAAATTCTCTTAAAGTTCTTTTAATGTTCTCAAAAAAAATCTTGCAGTAACATTGTAAAGTTGTTAGTGGAAAGTTTTAAAAATGTTCTTATAACCAAGCAACAAGATAATAGTATTCTATCATTGTTAAAAATAATCTGAAAAAAACGGGGCACTTTAAAAGTTCTTAGACCATTCAAAATAACATTTTTCTTACTTAATGCAAACGTTAAGAGAAACCTATAATTGTTAGCTAGGGTGTTTCTTAGTAGTACAAAGCGACACAACTTAGTTACTTTAAATAATGTATACAGAAGATAAATGCATACATGATATTCATACACAAAAAGAATATCAGTGTAGGTCTAATTTTAATTGTGTTAAACTTCAGCTTGTAACGCTGTTCTGTTGTCTGTGGTATGGATGATACCCAAAGTTCTACAGCTTGTTGAAGTGTGCTGTTAATTTTCTAAGTGATTGGACTTATAGTTTTTTCCTGCTGGGATGAGAGAACAAGATAAAAACATCCATAGATTTATATTGAAGTAGACTTAATCCACATCTAGGGACCAGAATATCACACTTGGACCAGCTAGCAACCACCCAGAACACCTTAACAACAGTACAGCAATGCCCTTGATATCTTCGCATGGCAAGTACCAATCATATTATCTTCAGAAAATGTAAAGAACTAGTTCTGTTTTAGTGTAGCCTTCACCTTTCAACTTTGCTGTAGGTGACGCAGAACTGTTGCATGCACACATGGAAAATAGTGTATTTACTTGAGGCTGTCCTATTTTGTGGTTAACAAATGCGGCTTGTTTTTTTCATACGCTCCCAAGAAACCAACAGTGGCATGAATAAAATAATGGGCATCTGTGCTAACACATTAGGATCTTGCTAATGTCTCCATGGGTGTGCTCTGCTTATATTTAGAGTGACTTCTTTTCCCATTCAGATCGAATTGTAATGCATCTAAAGGGCTTCTTGTGAGTGATTTTAATCCAGAACATTTCCAATTTTAGGTTGTAAGAACGTTTCCCTAATGTTTCTATTTAGCAACAAAAACGTTATAAATGTTATTTTAAAAGTTCGAAGAATGGTCAAATGGTCAATTTTTTTTTACATTATATTAACATTATTGCTTGATTGAAAGAACGTTATTCCCTGTTCGCTGGGAACATGTAACATACCGGGACATGTGCACGTTTATTACTAAAGCTCAGATTTTAATGCACAAGCTGTAGCCTAGCGGTTCTACACACAAGAACATTAGAACCGGGTTCAAGAAATAAACTCTGATCATATTCTTTCTATAAGAGATGTTAGAATCGGTTTCTGATGTGTCTGTGTCCACAGTCCATTCCATCCTCAGCTAAATGTTACGTATTTAGCCATGTGATGTCATTAAATATAGAAAGACAAGCATGTTTTAGTGCAATGCACAGACTTTGGTGGAAAAAAGTTACTTAGAGCTGAACATTATGACTGCTTTTAAGTCAAAAAGACCAAAAAGTGCCTGAGGTGGATGGCAGGGGACACATACTTGTACTCCTTGAACATTCTGATGTAGAAAGCAGACAGAAGCCAGTTCAGAAGTTTTCTTTCCCTCTATTCAGATGGGTTTTAACCAAATAAAAACCTTTCAAAATTTCATCTTTTCTTCTGAAGACGACTTACTTCAAAAAACTGGTCTTTTGTGTGGTGAAATATTGAAATATATTTAAAAGTGTACCTTTTGAAAATAATAGCAGTAAATGAAAAATCTTTGGAGCTAGATTTCTTTGAAATGAAACAGATTGAAGATGAAGGCTTAGACTGTTATTGAAAGAATTAATGTCTGAGTGCTGGAGAAATTCAATGTGACAGAGTCGAAAATTCAGAATATAAGATCTTACTCCTTAACGAGTCTGAATTTGAATTGGCCACGCCCCCAAAAAGTTTGAATTGGCCACGCCCCATGGGATGCTGAATTGGCAATGCATATGCATTTATGCATTTCTTTTAATTTCTATTTTATTTCTACTTTTCAAGCTCTATTTTCAATTCTGCATCCTGTAAGCTTCACCATTTCAAATTGAATTTAACACAGGAATTGAATCACACTGAACAGACATTCTCAGTTTCAGTCTGAAAGACACACATCTCTGAATGTGAGCACTATTAAAGTGTCAGAGAGATAATGTCAAGGACAGTTAATAAATGTTAAATATGATTGCAGCTGAGGAATATTCATTCATTTAAAACTTTATATGAATCCACATTTATTAAATGTAAATCTTCTTGGCAGTATTTATATACAATACACTGACCTGTTAATGAGTACCTTAGTGTATTTGTTAAAAAAAGCATGCATTTTAAAAATGCTGTTTTATTAGCATTAAATATGGGTCATAAATATAAGATGTTAAAAGGTTAATGTATACTGTCTTTACTGCACAAACATTCGCTTATATTTCCATCTAAAGAATCAGGAAGACTGACGCTAAATGCTGCTAACCAAAGTGATGTTCACACTGAAAGCGATTTGTAGAAAGCAAAGTTAATTAATTCATTTTCAATGACAGCCGGCAATACGAAGCTACAAAGCTGAGCATTAATTTAATGTAACTACTAATGAGTGACACTGAAGCACACACGATCCATTTCCTGTGACATACTGCTGTCTTGTGTAGCCAGGATAATGAAGTTAATGTTAACTGTGCACAGTTTCCCTATTCATATGATTTGTATCTGCCCACATATAGACACTTATATAATATAATGATGCATGGCAAAATGTGTCAGAAATCGCGGGTATCCCGGCAAAGTTTTGTGCATAGATAATCATTCATCTTCTTTATGATGTCATGCATTTCTCTACCTAGGCAATGATGTCACCCATGTGCTTGCATTTCTGAATTAAGACCCTGTTGAATTCTGAGAAACTGGGTGCCAGATAATCGCAGGTGGCAAATGATTCATTCTTCTTAGTAATGACAGTCATCGTTTAAAATTTGTAGCTTTCAGTAACAATCTCAGAAACGTGGAATCGTCAGCTCCGTTTCCCTGTACAAATCTCCTTCCTTCATCAAACATGCTGCGTTTAATCAACAATCTTTTATTTGTCGTGTCTGTCGTTCTCTTATCCTGCTCCTGTAGGAACAGTGAAGGAAAAGTGTGATTATTTCATAAATCTCTAAGCAGACGATTCAATTATTTGACTTCACTAAGCATGGCTTGTACAGAGCAATCAAGATTAGGTTAATGTCCCGTCATCCTCACAGGCACAAAAGCAGCTAAGCCTGTTCTTTTTCACCATGCTATTCCATTGTGATGTAAAAAATAGCACATAATATAATCACATTACGTTCAGTGAAATATAAAAGAATTCCTGAAGTTAATCTTCAGATACACGAACAACATACCGTCTTATGGAATTGTAGAATACCTTAATGTGTGTGTATATGAAATATGAGGGACATTTTTTTCACGTGAAAACTCACGTTTTCTCACAATTGCATAACTATGCTTCATTGTGGCCGCAGTGATTCAGTCCCAAGTGGAAGTGAAACAGACTGAAACAGAAAGCCTTTCGATTATTGTGATGTTAATTGAGCTACAGTGCGGTGTTATGCATCGCTTGTTAAATTTAGATAACTAGCTCGCTAAATAGACATATAAAGTGCTCAGCTGATTATACCGTGGAAAAAAACACTGTGCAGCCGTGTGTTTCTCTACTGAAGCTTGTGTTTGAAAACAATGTAACGCTTCAGTTGCCTATCCAGCTAACAATGTTAGATTGTACGGATGTTTCCCTAACGTTCCCTTTATGTTGCCAAATTGTTAAAAATCCATCTTTTTAGACGTTTTATTAACATTATTGCTTGTTTATAAGAACATTATTTAATTTCTTTCATTCTGTAACACTTTTTAAAACATTCCACTATCATCTTTAGAATAATATTTTTATACAGAGCTTAATACCATTAAACATGTTGAGATGAAAACTGCATAAACATTTTTGATAACTTTAAAATAACTTTTATTGAGTGAAAGTAACTAAGCAACTGTGAAAAACTCTTAAGTTTTATTACTTTAAGCATTGTCATATGCAACAATATCAGTATAATAAATACCTCAAGTTTTAAACAAATACTGCTGCCTAAAATTAAAGGGATAGTTCATGCAAAAATTTGAATTCCTTCATCATTTACTCACCCTCATGTCACTGCTAACCTGTATGACTTTTTTGCTCCTGAGGAACACAGATGATGATTTTTGAAGTACTTTGGTAGCCAAACAACATTGGCACCAATTGACCTTCATTGCATGGACACAAAACCACTGAGACATTTCTGAAAATATCTTCTTTTGTGAAAGGCTAAATTATCAATGCCAACATAATATTACAATACAATGTAGCTGCAGATTATTGAGGTGGTATCCTTGGGCTTTTACAGCTACTGTACATCTAATCGTAAGAAAGATAAGAAAAGTATTCTTTATCGAGTCAAAAATCAAGACAAATTCATTCAATGTTTTCCAATTATTCCTGTACTGTACAAAAAGGCTTTTAAACGGTTTTGAACATCTATTTTGGCATGAATGCTTGTTACAAAAAGAATATGGGTACGAGTGTGTAACCAGTACAAAGAAAATTGAGTTTTCTGCATCTTTTATGATGTATTGACATGCTTTCTGGCTTTTTTAAAATGGAATGTTGTGATTTGACCTTAGTAGAAAGAGGAAAATTGCACTCCATGTAATTGCGTGAGTGAATTTGGACATAACAATCAATACAAATATGTATATGAAATATTAATGCAGAAATGCTCTTTCTCAGATTAATTTATAGGGCAATTCTGGAATATTACAGTGAGTAAAGGCGTATTGACTGTAATACTCCAAGTAGGTTGTTGTTTAGATTTATATAAAGGCAGCATTGTTATAAGATGACTTAGGGTAATCTAGGCTTGGAACGTAATAATAGGGTAACTTTTATTATTATAAGCCAAGGTTACTCATAAGACACATTCTTCTGTGAGTGATGGATCATGGGTAATGGACTTTTAAAAAGCTGTTTCTTCCCACTCCATTGCTTTGCTTTACCTTATTCCAGCCCAGTTCATTCTTTCTCTCTTCCTGTTCACAAAGATGTCACTTCCTCCCTGCCAATAAGGTTGGCTTCCCAAACCGTCAAAATGGAACTGAAGAATCTGTCAGAACCTCGCCAAAACAAAGCAACAGCCTTGTGAGGTCCAAAATGAATCTATTCGAACTAACAGCAAGTCCTTTTGTTGTCATAAAAATCCTTATTGTTATATTGAATATTTACTCTCTATGGCATCTGAGAAATGTACACAGAAATTTGAAACAAATTTTTGTATCCACTAGTATGTAAGTATGTGAAGTATTCACAGCTGGTATGATAATCCTTTAATTAGCGAATGCTTTGGTTCGTTGGCGCTGCACACAGTGTGCCGTTTCCCACAATTCAAATATAGAAGGTATCAAAAAAAGAGAAATGAATGAAATGATGAGGAAGCATCGCTGTAATGTGAAGATTTTTTTATTGGGCAGTATTAACCACTAGTATCAAACTGTATGTTTCATAACACACAGTTCTAAACTGCAAATAAGTTAGATGCCTTGAGCATACAACATGTATTTTTGAGTTTCCTGTGGTTGTGTTTTGGCATTTTGCCACAATTATATGGTAAGAAGTTTTTGTGACAAGTCTGCAATACTGGTTGAGGAGGGTCTGAGGATCAAGATGATCATTTTTGGAGTGCGGATGTGTCTGTTTTTGAAAAGACAGCCAAGAAACTTTACTTTTTCTCTTTGATTTTTCTTCATTTTTCAGACTGTTTTATTGCAACATAAATTAGTAAGTAAATAAAGTAACTGGCATGGACATGAAACAGGACATATACAAATCTACATGTAAATATATATAAATATGGGGGTGTTAGACATTGTATTATCAGACGATATAATATTAGACAACATCCCGAGGGTCCTTGTAAACACCATATAAAAGCTGTTGGTTAAGAATAAACCTATCCATATCCATTGAATCAACTAAAGTAAAGTTCAAATCATGTTGACATTATTTTTGTATTTTGGTCTCTTAGTTACAATGTGTCTTATGCTGCTGTAAATGGCCCACATGTGGTCCTTTATTATGCCACTCTAACTTACGGCATTAATATTCTATGTGTGCGGTGTATAAATCATTTAACATGGAAAATACTACAGCAAGAGCCTTGAAATACAATGCGTTGACTCAGTAACTCAACAACACTAGTCTTTTAGTAGTATTTATTTTGTTCTTGTTTGTTTGATGCACTCATGTCTGAAAGTCAGGAAATCATTTATTTACCTGGTTTCATTTTGTTTGCTGCTTTCACCTGCAAAGTAAGATCTGGTCATGGTGAGAAGATGAAGTGAGTATGTCTGTACAATACTGCTATTCTACACTGCAATCAGACTGCGGCGCAAACGATTTAAATAAAACGTATATCAAGGTGCATCTTTTACCACAATGCTGCTTTCAAAAGACTAGAAACCACCAGAGAAAGCGCTGGTATGTTAAAAGCCCACATAGCATGTTGTGAAAAGCAGTGATTTATCTAAAGTCTGGGCACAGCACAATTTTTGCTTGTCTCTCTATATTTAATGGCATCAAATGGCTGAATGGATAACATGGAGAAAAGAGAGAAAGCTGTACATGTAAACACGTCTGAAATAGACTCCAAAGCCCCTCAGAGGAAGAGACTGAGAGCTTTAGACTTGCTACTTGAAACAACTTCTGGTGTGTGTGTGTGTGTGTGTGTGTGTGTCTTCCACAGCATTGGGTGATCCACTGTAGTCTCTGGTAAAGTCAGGGGATCTTCAAAATCAGCCAGCAGGGGCTTTCTGAACCTGTCACTCATGTGCATATCTCACAGGACAGTCTAAAGAATAGAAAGATACCATCTGCAGGGAAAATGAGTCCAGCTTTTATACAACTGAAGGGAGGGAGATCTGACACAAAGATGCCCAAGGAATGATTTTGGAAAATTCATAGGACAAGAATAATAACACGATTTCTGTGTCCACAGAAGGCCCGTAAATGCACGACAACGTTTACAATGAAAGCCTCAGTGTAAAACCTCAGGCACTGTACAAGTGTACGGTACGGTCCAAAAGCCTAACATGAAAAATATTGAATATGTAATCTGGAAATAAATACATTTTGAAAAACATGAAACAAAGTATCAAAAAAAGTTATAAAAAAAAAATTGAACAAGAACCGTGTAGGACTCAACACAAATCAAATGGAGGCACATACAAGAACTGGGACAGAAAAGAAAAAAAATGACTCTGTTTGCGCTGAAGTCCACAAATCTTTTATGAATAAAAGATGAATATGAGGACAAAGTACATAATGTCACATTTTGTTATTTGGCTGTTTCAACACCAGTTTAGAAGAACAGCAGAGTTTCATTCATCTATCTAATGTGAGCCTTTGTACTGAGTATAATTGGCTCACAATTGTGTTTTTAAGTGTTCAGCTGTGTTCTGTTGCATTATTTGTTCACACATTAAAAGCAGAGAATGTGTAGTGTCAGTTCTGTCCATTGCTTCTGCAGTCAGAGTCTTGCGTTTTGTGAGAACACACAAAAGCCAAGATAAAGATGAGGGAGCTGACTCTGAGAGAAAAGCAGTAAAAAATGTCCAAAAATATTCTGTACTTCATGTTCAAATTTCTTGACTCCACTGCAAACAACAATTTTGACTTTACTGTCCCATTTCTTATGGAGGAAACTGTACGTAACATTGGCCAGGTTAACCTCTTTGTATAAAAGGTTGTATTTCCTCGTTTACATTGAAGCACATGAGACGCTCTCTGGAACATTCTCAAAGCATGCTGGGAATAACATGGATCATCAGAACTTGTGAAGCTCACACCAGCGCGAATGCTGAAAACATTAAATCACAAGGAGAAAATACTGAATATTTTTAACTGCAATTGTTAAAATGACAATTTGTAATTAAAATGACTAAATAATGTTTTTGCTTAATACTATTTTTGTTTATGATATTTTTGAGGCCCCAGTATATTTCAGCTCTTCATTCGTTAGATTCAGAGAGTAAAGATTCAAGTGACAGGTGCTATTAACAGTTTTACTAATCTTAGCCAGACATACATCACGCGTGCTAACAATACAGATAAGAGCATATGGGACATCAGGCTAACTTATCTTTAAGTAAAGCTAAATGAGTTTGCTACAGTCGCTTGTGGAATGTTATCGGAAAGCTTAGAGAGTATTATCTTAAACGGTATCGTCCTGCTGTCAGGGATTTGGGATGGTGGCAGATGCACACGTACAATCTTTGCTCTGACGTCTATATAACGTTGGATAAACACAAAAAAACAGCCAGAATGAAGAGAGGCAAGAATATGTGTTCCATGTGAGCTACACAAGGTTGAATGCACAATATGTATATAGTATATATAACAGTGTCCCAATGGCTAGCTTAAACATTAATGTCTTTGTCTCAATTCACACACTATCCATCCTAAAAAGTATGGAAGATTGGTATGCAATACAACAATAAATACTCTATAGCAAAGGTGCTTGGATGTATTTTTCTGGTCAATTTTTGAAGCATGTAGCCATACATGCTACTTGAACTAATATTGCCCACAATCCTTTGAGATTCAGGTTGCTTTTGGCATTTCCATCTGAAGAACAGTAAAAAAACAGTGGCGTTTCTGTGAGGGTGATGTAAGTTTAACAACAACATCCCTCCATTTCATTTGTTAACCCCAACTGCCCTATCTAGTAAACAAATAAAAAACTTTCTACATACAGTAATTATTGTGGGAGCTGCAAAATGTGACAACGTATGAGAGCTTGAGAAAGGGGCTGACTCAACCATCTTTCCCTCTTTAGCAATATCATCAGCAGTATTTATATTACAGTAAAATACTTTGTTCACTCAGGGCAGCACCCATGGGCAGCTATTTTCCCTCATATAAATACAGCTCCTATCTATCTGGATGAGGAAAGACAGAAATCTCCCAAAACAATTACGTTTCAATAACATATTTCAAATCAGCAATAAAACTAGACAATGGAATAAATTGTGCTTCTCGAGCTGAAAAAATCACTCCAAAAATTGTACTTCTTCAGGCTGGTCCAGCTAATGCACATTCTAGAGTAAATGAAACACGCAAGATTATGATTGGCTCTTTTTAAATAAAAGGCGGGGCTTGCATTATTACAGCCATTATATTAAGCACTCCCACACTTTTTTTTAGACAAGTGACCTATCTTCTCCTGTTTACAATGTCTCTTTTTCCAGTCAGTATTATTATATATAATAATGAGAATGGTCATGGTTTTATAAGACATCCAACGTCAACTCTGTTCAGTATATGAGCTCCTTCTTGTCTGTTGTTGTTTTCGTTTGTTCATATTTCAGTGAGTCATGTTCCGAAGAATTAAACTGAATATTAAGTGTTTTCTATGGCGAGACAAAGAGGAAGTTGAAAGACAGAAAGTATGAACTAAAAGATACGAGTTGTGCGAGTAGCTGTAGCGTGATTCAGCGAGGAGCCAAACAAGCTGACTGGGAAAGTGGTAATTACACAATTGTGTTAGCGAGCGAGCAGACAGACGCAGAGAGCGAGAATATACTCGCCCCTTCTCTCTTGCTGGAGGGTGAACAAATAGAGCCATTGACGGAACAAGAGTGAGACGTGGGGAGCGAATAGGAAGACGAGAGATGAGTCAGATGGCTAACTGTCAGCGATAATTAAACAAGTCGGCAAGACGTAGCACCAAAATGTGCATAACATGAAATAATCGGAGTAGTAATTACTGTTAGGGAGACTCGTTTTTGTCATCGGTCTTCCTCCTACTCGGAGCATTGTGACTACAAAATCATCTGCTGGAGTTCTACCAGGAGAAGAAGAAAAATAAATGAAAACATTTTATTACCATATTACCATTCATTACCTTAATGTTTCAGCTTCATCTTTTTTTACGCTCTTATACTCCCAAAGAGGCATTTAAGGAATTTCCTAAGCGCTGAAGCACCCTTAATTGCCCAGGAGATTGTATGAAGTTATGCAACATTGCAGATACGCAGGCAATAGAGATGTCTGCAGAAGATGTGCTCGTAGTGTTACAGTGAAACGTGGGCAGCATATGTGGAGACCTGTGGAGACCAGATCAATGTACATGATAGGAAGAAAAGAGAGAGAGGGAGGGAGAGAGACAGAGAGAGAGATGTAACAATGTTATTTTGAAAGTTCAAGTAACGTTTAAAACCTCCAGTTTTTTAGATTAATGTATTAATGTTATTGTTTGGTTATAAGAACATTATTCATTCAAACATTTTTTTAAACTGTAGTGTTGTTTTAAATGCTCCACTAACCATTTAAGAACGACTGTTAGCAGCTAATGGAACACCGTTGGCAGAGTTGCCTTATCCTGGAGTAACTCAGTAAAGCAACAAATCATTTCTTTAGTCATCTGTAAAAACAAAATATGTTGGAAGTACGACCGGGCAAAACAACTACAAGAACAGGTCACCTGTTTTTCTTTCATACTTCCAATGTATGCTGAGAAAAACTGCTCATTCTTCAAGGTACATTTTCTGTAGAAGAAAAATCTGATTTACAGTTTGAGATAAATATTATTTTATCTTATGCTGTGGGTCCAAAACGAACATTTAAAAAACTGGTTGTGGCAAGCAGATATAAACAACGCCTGTATCGCCAGAACTGCGTGTTTTCTGGAGATTGTGCCTCATTTTAAACCATCAATTTGAAAATATACAGACCAAAATAAGTGCAGTTTTACAGACAGACTGACTCATCTCTTACATGATGCAAGTGACACAATGACAGGCACTATTTTTAACTGATATGCAAAGAAAAACAACTAAATATTTCCATTGTCATAGTGACAAAAACTTATCTTACATTTCATTTCACATTCATGGCCATTAATAGAGGCATTTTACTGCTATAACAGCTTCCAATCTTCTGGGAAAGCTTTCAGCTAGATGTTGGAACACGGCTGCAGGGATTTGTTCCCATTCAGACACAAGAGAATCAGTGAGGTCAGATGCTGATACTGGATGATGGGACCTGGCTCACGGTCGGCATTCCGAATCATTCCAATGATATTCAATGCGGTTCTGTCTGGTCTCTGTTGAGGCCAGTCAACTTCTTCAAACTGCAAATAATTTCTTTATGGATGTCTAAAGCGTCTTTGTATGCAATGGCTTTACTGTAACAAAATAAAAAGTTTCATTGTATTAAATAATGGCAATAGGTTGCATTGTACAAAATGACTATCCTACTCGCGCACTGTGGTATTTATAAGGGACTCCAAAGTACAATACCATATGATATGCTACAAAAAGTGTACATTAATGAAACAGTTTTATGGCCCCTGGTAGTTATTCACTTTCAGTGTACAATATGTAAGACTATGTAAGATAGCAGCTTGAATCTTCTCTTATGTCATAAGGGTTAGTAAATGGTAGCACAATTATAATTTATAAGTGCACTGTCCCTTTAAAACTCTGTGATGCTGTTCATTCAGGGGCAGTAATAAGGAGCCAATCACAGAGGCGAAGACATTAAACATTGTTTTAATTAACAAAAAGAAGGTCAATGGAGCTAAATTATAATAAATTAGTATTCTACCACACTTAGGGTTGCGACTAAGGTCGACACACAATAAAGTAGCGAGAATACATTTTTTAACCTCGCGGTCTGGAGACGAGGTTGCGTACACTGACTGCGTCAGGGTCTAGCACCAGTAAGTTTTCTGCATCTGTACACATCCAAGTTCAAAACATGGGAATGTCAGAGTTTCAAGGCAAGAATGAAACACTATTGAAAAAGCTACAAAGGACAAAAAAGAAGCAACAATACAGTCCAAGGGACAGAAACCAGAAGGTATTTTCAAAAACTCCTGAGTACCCAACTAACAATTTCAGATTGTAAGAACGTTTCCCTAGCATGTCCATTAAGTAACAAAAAGGATGGTTATTTCAAAAGTTCTAGGAACGTTTTTAGACATTGTTATTTGACATTATTGCTTAGTTATAAGAACATTATTAAACATTTTTTATTCTGTAACATTTTTAAAACACTCCACTACTTAAGAATAATGTTTTTGATATATGACATATAATAAACATTCTACTAACATCTCTACTCTCCACTGCAAAAACGTTTTACCAACGTTCTGAGAATGTTCCCTCTTTTATGGGTAATCTTTTATATGTGCTTCTCTGATACAGCAAGACTGTGCAAATACCCGAGCACTTGATTTAATGAGTGTGGATTGAGTATGTGTCCCTGTGGGTCAGTCTGACTTCACCAGCTCTGTTCACCAGCATGCCATCATAAATCCCTCAACAAAACTAACTCAAGAGCCCCAGGAAGCCGCGATGTGAAAATGAGGTGTGCAGGCGACAGTTTGCATGGCATTTTTGAGATGAATTTGTTTGCTTATTTTAATGACACAACATCTGTCATCATTGTACTAATGAGTTTCCCTAAACAGTTTCCCTATTTAAAATTAATAACTGTAGGATTTCTTAGTATCAACTTCAACAATCAAAAGACTTCCAGGCGAATTGTTTTTTATTTAAATGTTTTTAAACTGCTCAGTATTGTGCGATTCATGCTGCTTTAAGGGCGACAATCAACTAAATTTAAAAAAACGTATTCATCAGAAGACAGGAAGTTAGTACATGTAACAACAAACAAACAAAAACAATATCAAAAACCTGGTAAGCAGACAGTATTAATTATTCATGCCCCAGTGCATGCTGGGAATAGCTTGTTGTAATCAAGATGCAACAGTATATTCATAAAGGTACCTTTTAGAACTTCACAATGGTAAACCCCTAAACCTAAAATAATCAGGTGCCTTGAGGTAAGAATATTTTTTACAGCATGCTCCCCCTGCTGATCTGTCCAATTGCCAGCCTTTTATTGACACACTTCATGCTGTGACATCACGGCAACGAGATGCTGCTCTGCTTGTCATGCTTTCCACCCATCTGCTGGTCCACTAGGCAATGGCGAGGAGTTGGCACCACTGTCAAGCTGTGTTCCTAATGTCTAGCTGACTATTTGGCAACATGCAAAAAGCAAACAGACCTACAGACCGTACACAACACGAGCACTGATGCAAACGTGTGAGCTTGTACTACGATTTCCTGTGGGCCAAAGTGAACCCCTGGGATCAGAAGTTGGCATGATGTCTAGGACAATGTAATTTCTTGTCTGGATGCAATATTTTGTGTATAAACAGTGTGGTCATATAGTACACATGCTACTAGAGTGTGGTCTTCTCTAGACATGCATTTTGGTGGTTGTGAGGTTAGGGTTTAATTCCGAGGTAACCACACTGATACCTTAACAAAAAGCATTCCTTAAATGTACAGTAAGTTATTTTGGAATAAAAGCCAAATTTAAGTATAATATTGCTGCAAATCCCTTACATCAACATTACTTGCATTGGACCCTTCAGAACCTGGGCTCATTAGCTGATGGCACCACTACTTTTGGGAACCACTATGAAAAATAAACAGTGTTTGCTAGTCCCTGATATGATTAAGTGTCTATCTCATGCAAGTGTAAATCAATTAAATCGTACCATTTGTTTGTAGGTGTAAATTGCTTTTGTAACCTTATGAACCAGCAGTCGGCAAAGTTCCCAGCAACATTCCTGTATGATCAATTTCGAGGTGTGACACACGGATGCCGGTACGCCGAGTGTCAGAAGTGTTAATGGCCTGGGTCACACTCAAAACTGTGATCAATATTTGACCTTTTTCTGTCATTGTAAAATGTATGTATTGATTTTGGGAGACAATGTCCATCGTACCTAAATGTCAATTGGGAGTTAAATATGAATAATTTCATGCTTAGTAACCAACAACCACAGATATTGGCGCCAGTGTGTTTGATGTATTTGTGAATTTGTGGCAGCCACCAAACAAGTCAACCCTCCCTCTCCCTGTCTCCCTTACCCCTATTCTGTCCCCTGTCCCCTTCCACTTTCAGAATACTGAGCAGTTTAGTAGCAATTATGTCTCATTGAACTGACTTTATAGATTATTGATTGGTTTGCAAGCTATCCAACACTATTTATGAGCCACAGAGAGACCTTTCACAGCACTGTGCTATGCTAAGCTTTCCCAGTGTACCTCAAGGTGTATTTGTGAGGCAGGGATTTCTGTTGGGAAAACCCCAGTGAACTTTATCGCACCTGCCTTCAGGAAATCTTTAGACAGAGCAATAATACCTGCAAGCCCATTAAAAAGAACAAAGAACGAGTGTGTGTGTGTGTGTGTGTGAGTGAGTGTCATTCTTAGGAAAGATTAATGAACTCCAATGTCACTTTGGCAAGTTCTCTCATCTGAAGACAAACATAAACCAAATGAGGGTTTAAACTCACTTGCTAAAAAACAACTGGGAGGGAGGTTGCCATAGAAACGGTTTCGGCAAACCTTACAGGTCGAATTCACAGACTTGCACAAATGTATTGTACTGTACATGCACACATAAGCACATCAAATATAAGGGAAAAACACAGTTACTACAATGCTGATTTCAGGTCACATTACACATAACAGTAATTACAGTTGCCTGTAAAACTGTTGCAAATTAAATTAAATTAATTAAGTCATACAAATGAAAAGATCTGCATTGGAGTTGGCCTCATCCAGCGCCATTTTTGCTACAGCACTAAACTGGGAACCTATTCTACAAACCGGAATATCATACAGACTTGGTGTGTGGGCAGGGCAACCAACCAGAACACCACTTAGACCGTCTTAGAAACGTCTTGTTGCATAGCAACACCCTAGCAAGGATCCACCACAACCTTGCATCAGATTGGGATGTTGCACAACCAAGTATCATTAGATAATGTGGAAATCTATTATAAAACTTATTTATGACCTTTTTGTATTGTATAAGTGCTACAGTTTTACCAGACTTCAGACCTCAGAGAAGACGACCTTTGGATTGGCCGTCATTATCAATGGTGTTCGTTAATTGTTCTCATTTGATGTTTACAGCTCTAACTGTTGCGTTAAGAATCACTGGAGGTGTAATGATGCTAAAAATGGAGTGAAACAGTCTCAGTGGTGCGAGGATTTGGTCAGGCGATGCTGTAACGGTTGGAGGGGGTTAAAGGCAGAAGATTACATCCTCTAATGAAGTCTCAATACTGTTACGGAGAACTTTGATTCCTCACAGGCCATTACCTAACACTGAGAGTCAGGGCGGTCATCATGGCTCTTCCCCAACAGCAAGATTCCCTTCTGCGTATGAGAGGAGCCAGTCTCTGCCAATTACCTCCGGAGAGAGTCTGAATATGGATATCTACCCCCTCCTCTGCCTCCATCTGGCCTAAAAACAGCCTCAAATACGGGAAAATTAGGAATTATTAACCAGCATTGAAGTTAGATAAGTGTCTCCGGCTTTTCACGAGTCGTTGGCATTGACGTTCTCGTGTTTCAAAGTGGAATGTGGTCTCGCAGAGTCTTTGAGTCTGCCTCTCGCTCTCTCTCTTTCTCCCGCTCTCTCTCCAGCTGGTTCTCACAGTCAGATATCACAGTCCTTCATCTTATCATTCTGTTGAAGGATTTTTCACCTGGAGTGCAGAGGCAGGCCTCGGCTAAACCCAATTTATTATTTTTTCATATATGTTTTTCCTTTCATTTCTTTGGCCGCGCGGCAGCTACATTATGTAATAAATATTCATAACCAAAATCACCACCAAGTGATGTTGTGGTAACAATAGCCCACTGCGAGCGAGGAGGGGAAGATAAGGGTGTGTAGGAAGAAAACAAACCAGCACCAAGGTGTTCGACAAACACTGAGTTTTCTCCGAGGAGGCAAGGGAGGTGGAGCGTCCTCAAAACACACATTCTGTGAGAAAAAAATTGACAATACACAAATAACGAAAAACAACATTAAGAAATGTGACTGTTTAAAGCAAGATTTTAAGCTGGTATTGTATACACTACGTGACTGTAGCCCTAACTTGTTTAGTACTTTAAAATCAAATATTAAATATTAATTAAATAGTGACACCAGCGAGAAAGGCGGCGGCAGCATCTCATTTGTCTTGAGCTCACTGCGTTCTTATTGAGTTACTAAAGTATGAAGCAAATGTGAACCCCGAAACACAGACAAACAGTCTCTTCATTCGGTGCCTCTATGCTGCTGCGACTAGTTGATTATCCTGTCAATGAAATAATGGCCATCTATCATCTTCACAAACCCATATAAATTGGTCAAACTGATGGAAATGGACAGACTAATTAGTGAGTAAACAACTCGCTCACTCGGACATCAGCACTTTCGCACACGTCCGAATTTAAATTAACTTGAAATTACTTGAAATGACGATCCGAGAGCAAGGTTTTAGCAACCACTCAACATGATTAAATTTAAGGTGATCATCAATAAACTAGCGTTGTTTACCGAGCATTTGTTAGCTAATGGTCTGAAAAAAGGTGGATATAAACAACAGCCAAATAACAATGCAAAAAATGTTTAAAAATGCATAAACCCAACGACACTGACACGTTTATTCAAAGACATTTACAATGCATTCAAGCTATACATTTTCTATAAATTTCTATACAAGTATCTGCATTCCATGGGTGGACCCCCAGACCTTGGTGTTGCTAGGGTCATGCTCTACCAGTTGAGCTGGTAGAGGTTTTAATTGTAGGGAAATATAAATATTATAGTATCAGACCATCTGTCCAGGGTGTTTCCTGCCTATGGCCTGAGATGCTGGGATAGGCTCCAGCCTCTTACGAGTTCTGGAGCGAGTTTGGACAATGGCTGAATATTACACCATTGGTGGCTTGTTACTCATCAAGTGTATGTCTTAAAACCAGAAAATGTGTAATCATCAAATGCAAGTGGAACATGAATTTATATTGTAAAAATGTGTACCTAATTTTAGAAGTGTACCAAATGCAACTGTGACACAAACTACTTTAAATGCACATTATCAGCAGACATAACTAAGGGAGCAAACAACCCAGCTAACAATTTTAGGTTGTTAAAACATTTCCCAAACATTTCCATTAAGTAACTAAAACACTAAAATGTTTTTTGAAAGTTCGAGGAACATTCAAAACATCCAGTTTCAAACGTTGTTTTAACATTATTGCTTGGTTATAAGGATTTTTTAAATTCTATGTTTTTTAAAACTCTCCACTAACTTAAGAATAACGTTTTTGATATACGATATATAACATTAAAAAAACTTCTACTAACATCACTGCAAGAACGTTTTTTGAGAGAACTTTTAAAGAACGTTAGCCAGTGTTCTGAAAACATCGCTAACTGGGAAAACAGGAGACAAAAATGACGAAAAACAAAACAGCTCCATCATACATACATCGGCAGCTTTGGTAGATCAACAGACAATGCCAGCCAAATCTGGTGTGACATCTGAGTCACTGAAGCTTGTGTGAATGCCAAGAAAAACAAATCTAGATTTATATACATAATATATTTCTTTTTTTTTCCCAGAATCCTTGAGACATTTAGGACCGGTGCAGGCCTGCTCTCTTTATCTGCCCGTTGATGAAATGAGTTTGGCGGACTGTGTGCAGCCCGATCTGATAGCTGATTCTTAAGGTGCTGTGTGCAGGTTTATGTGTGACTTGTTTACAGGCTTCATAAAAGCTTTTATGGGGTTATCAAAGATAATAATGCCCAGAAAGACACAGAAAGCCCTGTGCCCCCTCAGCAACTTCCTCAGGTAATATGAAGTCTCCCAGTCATTAAAGACTGAGCTTCCTCAAGTTCCGTGGCCTTCAGTGCAGAAACGTAGCAGCCAATGAAAATCCTATACTGTTGGTGCTGTAAGTGATTTAATTCGTTAACTTCCTCCAGGCTTAGCCAATGACCATCATCAGCCCCTTCAACCACATACCCTCTCTCCAAAACCCCGCCCCTTTAAGACATAACGGCATACCTAATTGCACAATATAAATCACAGCGTGGGCCCCTCCCAGATTTCTCAGGACATTACATTTATACATTTTAATCAGGCCATCTGTTCCCTTGGAATTGACCCAATGTCCTATAGTGCCACAATCCACAAGTAGAGCTATAGAAATACCTATACAGCGATATCTGTCAGCCATTTTCTACACATGATATAAAACAAATTACTTATAACTCCTTTTTCCTTGACTTTCATTTTGAAAATTGTATTTTAAGATTTGACAGTGCTACAGTGTTTACACTTTTAGAAGAAATCAGCCTTTACATTGCTTTATTATAGTTGTCTCTGCATATTAAGCCGAGATAGTATTTTAAAATTGAAAAAAAGTATTTGAACATTGACAAAAATGACTCACATCAGCTTTTAAACACCTGAATGGCCAGAGTGATTTTCTTTTCAATCTTTGTATGAAGAGACGTTGCGCCTGCAATTCGTTTCGTCTTGTCGTTCTGTTATTGGTACGAATATGCCTTTTCTTCACAAGATTTGAATAAATGCCAACGGCAAATGATAAGACTCAATGTCTCTTTCTCTCTGTTGCTGTTTTCTGTGACAATATTCTGACAAATCACCCATGTTATGAAGGTTTCAGACATGCATTGTGCAATAACAATATGTCTGTAAAACTTTATTAACCCAGTTCATCAGATAGAACAAGGTTCACCAACCGTTTCATTCGCCAGGATTATTTCTCCAGCTCGATGGGGTAGTGTGTGATTCTAGTGATGACAAGGTCATGGGTTCAAATCCCAAGGGACAAAGAATGTTCTCAGAACATTGGCTAACGTTCTATAAAAGTTCTCTCAGTTTTCAAAAAAATTTTCACAGTAATGTGAAAAGCAGATTTTTTTTACGTTATATATCAGCTATATATATCCAAAACGTTATTCTTAAATTGTTAGTGGAACGTTTTAAAAATGTAACAGAATTATAAACTATTTGAATAACGTTCTTATAACCAAGAAAATTTCGTTAATAAAATGTTTAAAAAAACTGGACGTTTTGAATGTTTCTAGAGCTTTCAAAATAATCTTTTTGACGTTTTTGTTACTAATAAAAAATTATGGAAATGCTCCTACAACCCAAAATTGTTAGCTGGGAATGCGCTGAATAAAAATGTATGCCAAACCCACAAATGTAAACTTGCAAACGCTTTAGCCACACAACATAAAAACACTGAAAAGCTAGTCCAACCTGCTTCTAAACAGCCCCTATGAACAGTGAGAAGGGGAATAATTGTTGTTCTTTCCTTGTCAGGTCTGAAGTACTCTCGGGGGAGTCACAGTGTTTGGCTCATAATTGGCTCCAAGCTTCCACAAAACAACTCTTATCCCCCTTTTCTACACAACACTTCGTATAGCCTGGCTTACTGGGTTATCTGACGATATCGTCACAGCGTTTGCACATCACTGGCCTCACAAATCAGGATCAGACATCCTGTATTCGCCCCATTTTTTTAATGGTTAAGGCTGGCAGAAGCAAAGCAAGTCTCACTGGGTATCAAACGCCCACAGAGTGTTCGAATCTCAGGGTAACAACCCGTTAAGGATCGGAGGAGGTCCGATGACCTGGATATCTTCTGTGATTGGGGCGTCACGCAGATAGGCTCAGGTTAAGACCGGGATTTTAAAAGCGAGCACAACGCGGTAAACAAAAGTTTTGTCTTGGATTTATTCGTCTGGTGCGTATGGATTGTACTTCAGACGTACTGTTTCAGATATATTTAGTCTGTCTCAAAGCTTCGAGGTCATCTATATGCAAGATGAACTAAAAAGTTTGAGCTGATATACAGGTTTAAAATGTACAATCATTCTTGTCAAAAAAACAGACCAAAAATATTGACTATTCGTCTTGTTCACAGAGTGAAAAGTACACACATTTTTGGTCCAATAAAATACTCAAAAATAAGAATGCCACAGGCTATGATGTAAACTAAAGGCTACTGGCTGTTTTCAGGCATCCCATCTAACAGGAAATGTCCTCAAAGCATAGATGAACGTTCTCTAAACGTTCTCTCAGAATTACCTGCAGTAACATTAGTTTAACATTTTTCTAATGTTGTATATCATATAAAAAACATAAGTATCTAGTGGAATATTTTAAGTTACAATATTAAAAATGTTTGAATAATGGTCTTATAACCAAGAAATAACAGTAATCCAAGGTCTTTACGTTGCTTTGTTAGTTTGTTTTTTTACAAGTGTCATGTTCATGTTCAGCCACATTCATTGGAATAGTGTACACAACTTTACAAATACAGCATACATCACACATTATAAAGAGCAAAAGGTTGCCAGACTCTCATGTCTCTTCTCCCTCAAGAGACATCCTTCAACTGTATCTATGTACAGAGTATTTGACCTCTGTCACTCTATAAGATGCAGCAATATAGTAGCCACAGATTCTCTACCTTCCTATTCGTTGCAAACTTGTGAAAGAAACATTTCAAGACAGGATTTACAAATCAGAAGAAAAAAAGAAAGTGTTACTTTATATAGAGCTAAAATTTCAAAGCTTTAATGCTTGTAATTTCATTGTTAATGTCCAGTGCCTCTGGAACCATGTTTTTACCTTACCTGGATGTCTTTACATGGATGAGAAATGATTTTGTCATTATTTATTCACAGGTAAGAAAAGGTGGATGTAAACTGTGTATACACAGCATATTGGGAGGTCCCAAAGTCATACAATATTAGTGGAGAAGGATTTTATTGGGTGTTGAAGAGAAGGACCAGTCGACACTTGAAAACGTGAGGAGATTACATAGTCGTCATTCAAGCAGACAGTAAAATCTAACCTTGTCCTCACAGGAAGGGGAGGCGGACGGGGACAAAATGTTGCTCTTATATTTTGCGTGTACCTTTGACTAAGTGCTGGGTGGTTTAAAAAGTCTTTTTTGCTGTTACGTTGTGTCCTAACTGACTTGTAATTTGACTGTCCACACTGAAGCAGAAATTTAACATGTGACTCATCACAACTTCCCCCATCCCCCATTGTCCACAACAATATTTGAAGCCCTCCACTCACAAGTTCTACCCAATAAAATATTCTGGCCTAGCTAGAAAGATGTATATTTATTATAAAACTAACCAAACACAAAGAATATCTTGTATTTGTTGCTGTTTTTGTTATTTAAGCTTATTTTAATGCTTGCCTCTGCCCTCTGGTTGTGGTGCCCAATTTTGAACCAATGAGATTTCACTACAAGCATGACATGACAGAAACCAAAACAATCTTGAAACTGAGATTAACACGGGGGCTTGACATATGAGGAACAATTAAGGCTAAGTCGAGTTGCTCAAGAGAGCAGTAAAATTTGCATAAAGTTTGATTTTGTGTCTCAAAGTTGAAATTGAATGAGAGCATCTCTGTGGATTTAAGAGGCCTGTGCGGTCACTTAGCACGGGATTAGCATGATTAAGATTCTGTGGAGAGAACGACAGGACATGAAGTGCAGCAATCATGTGACCGTGTGCAGGGGGTGCAAAAAAAAGTACTAAAATGAATGCAGTATTTAAAGCAGCTGTTTACAACTATACCAATCGTCATTGTGTTTTTAAAGGATTTCTCTTGAACAAGACCCCATGAGAAATAAAAAAAACATAGATCTCTTTAATATCTCAATTGTTTCTCCTAGACAGCAGTAAGATTAAATAGAGAGCAATGGAAACGTCCGTGAAAGTTTTTTTGCATTTATATGTTTTTCCGAAAAAAGACTGATAAACCTCACATATGTTTCCATTCGAGTGTCAGATGAGATCTAAAAATTGCAGCTTTTTAATATCTTTAAAACATTTCTCATCAAATTGCTATCTTAGCTATAGCCTAAATACACCATCTACAAGCAATTTATAGTTTTATAATAAAATGTACTTTACCAATTGTATCATTTGAACCCATTTCTATTTCTCCTAAACAATTTCAGAGATGAAGCTGACAAGCAGCATTGAGAAATGAATCATACTCTGTGACCCGGCACATGCAAAGATGCAAGTTCTAATTTACCAAAAGAGGTTACGGTGAACTGCACCAGAGTTCAAATAAGCCATATTCCAGACCACCCTTTCAAGTGTACTCAGGCGCAATTTGCTGGTGTGCATTCAACATACATTAGTGCCTTCAATTGTGATTAAACATTGATGATCAGAGCAACGTTGACATTTGCCTGTAAAAGCATGACTATACTAAGTGTTTGTTACAGTAATAACATTCTCAGATCACTGGCTCACATTTTCTAAAAGTTCTCTCAAAGTTATTAAAAAACACAAAATGTTTTTAACACTTAAAACTGTAGAACTGTATTTAACACTTCAAAAGAGGAGTGACAGTGGCATTCGGCTGCTGTGTGAACACAGTCTATCAGAGCCCATAATAATTGTGCATGATTCATAGTGAACACTAGTGAACACACTATCATGCAAACATTGAATCTATCACTCCTTGTAACTCTTTGTCAGCCTTGAACCTAAGAGGAGTTATCCTGTGCCATATGGCAACACTCCCCATAGGAAAACTTTATTGCTCAGTGGTTGCTCCCTCATAGCTCATAGCCTTTAAAGAGATTTATTAGAGATCTCAGTTATAGTTCATTAAAAAAATCAATTTGGACTCATTTACATTTGTGCATTGTCTAAAATGATTTACAGTGCATTCAAGGCCTGTTTGTTTTAGTATGTGTTCCCACACACTTAGACAAATAAAAACACACACAAAAATAAACCAAAAATACAAAAAAACAGACACAGATGAGTCAATTGTAGATATACAGTAAGAGCAGGAACTGTACAAGTAAAGTGAACAGCTCAGATAGTTTGGTTCACATTTAAACTGAATTCACATTTACTTCAGTATTTTAGCAACTATAAGAACAGGGTGAGACAGTATTAAGATGTTTTTTAAAACTCAAGTGTGATTACAAAGTCTTTTTCTCAGATTAGAACCGAGAGACTCAGGCAGAAGTCTATTTGCTTTTCTTGCTGTCTGTTAAAAACAATTATATTAAAGAGATGGTTTTTCTTCCTTTCCTTCCTGAGTCACTTCCAAAAACACACTTACACGCACCCACGCAAAAAAAGCCTGAGCCAGTTAGTTCACCCAGAAGAGCTGAAGACATCACAGGCCTATTCATATGTTCTCTGAGGAAACAATATGGACAGCTGCTGGTCTCATACTGTCTCTGCTGACATTAATTAAGCTCCATTACATACACCAACACAGCTCTAAAAAACAACACAGGCCTGGACGAGCAAGAGAGCCGGACAGATAGAATTACAGAGAGAGAGGTAGATAGAAATAGAGGCGACAGAAAAGAATGAGACGACTGACTCTGAGTAAAAGCTAATGTTGTATGAAGCATATTGAATTATCCCAGCAGCCGATTCGCTGGAAGGCCGGAGGATGGAAACAATGGAGCTGATGCATGGGGCCGGCACCACATAATCGCTCCCATCGATGTGCACAGCTCGTATCACGGTTTAAAAAACAGCTGATGTAGACAGTTGAATCAGGAGGCCGGATGCGCACACCTGCAACATGCTCTCTCTCTCTCTCTCACTCTCTCTCTCTTTGCTAACATAATTACTGCCTAGTGGATCATCTACAGTGATAACGTTTAGCATTTGTCCAGTTTAAAAGTTAGTCACCATGTTATTTGTCCCGCGTACTGCATTAAACAGAAGCCGCCAGCTGTAATTGAGTTAGCCTGTGATGATAAAGCATGTTTTAGAATTCAATTAATCCCTTACCCTCCTGGACTCCACAGCCATAAACAAGCCTTGTGTTTAAAACAAAGTGCCTCGTTTTTGTTAATCTACACAGCCCGATCAAATGGAACTCATAAGGGTACAGGAAGCACACTACCCCACAGTAGATACACGAGGGACCAAATGTAAAACCGAATACTCTCCCAATACACAGCTGTTTTATTTTACGCTATTTATATAAGTTAAGAAAGACTGTCCCTTTCTCAGGCGCCATTAATTTTAATAGATCTGGGTATAAAAGAAATGAATATTCAAAGGATAAATAATATCTTAATCTACATTTTAAAGATAAATCTGAATTTTAAATGTGGCTCTACATCATGTATTGAAGTTGGAATAAGGGGATGAGTTTATTAGACTACTTTTTGGGAACTTCTATGATCCTTGGACAACTTTACATTTTTTAAATGCATAGTGACTCTGGATTCAACTCTCAATGTAGACTCTAAGGCTTAGAGCTAAATATTTAACTCACCCGTTGGTGCACGAAGTTGAACCAGTGAACTAAACCTGTGCTCCAGACAGCAGAAACACCAGTTAACTGAATCAATCCCTAAATTGTGGCAAATGAAAAAGTGAAATTCAGTGAGGGATCTAGCGGGTGAAGTTCAGCAGGTTATTTCAGGTGCTTATATGGATTCAGCACTGAGCTAGTTCCCATGACACGTAAAATGGACAGAAAATACTCAAATGCTAATATTTTAATATATTACTGCTTAAAAACCCTTGAAAAATAATGTTTATTTTACAGTTATCCCATATTTGGAAATCAGAAATTATGCACTGAACAAATTCAGATCAGATTTAGATCAAATTACTGAACTGATTAAAATATTTAAAAAAAGTTTTTTAATGCTTTTTTGATTTTGTTTATGAAATGAAGCAATAAGCCATGAGAACTTGGTTAAAATCTCCAATGAACAGCAGATGATAAAGGACACAATATATAATAATTCAATACATATTTGAATTGTTAATTATGCATATGTATAGTATGAAAACATTCATCAATACTGCTCAGTAAACAGTAAATAGCTTTGCAGGTGTCAAGGATCTCTGCTGTAGTCCAATAAAAGGTGCTGCGATCAAATGCCATATCAGCAGAAAAAAAAACTGTGGGCATTTTTCAGTTGTGAATAAATTCCATAAATCATACTAAGATCCACACGAGAATGAAAGGACACCCAGGTCAGGACTGATCTCTCTCGTGTCTGGATCTGGTCAGGTGCGCACACATGACCACTCGCAGCACCCGGGCTTGCTCTAATTGGTCGATGCTGCTGAAGTCAACAGAGGCCTTATCATCCTAATTTCACCCTCTTTGATAGATTCTGCTGATGCTCGACATTACCGCGGAACTGCTGTTAGCCAAGAAAGCAGCAGACTTGGAAAACAGGAAAGTGTTGAAGTCGAACGGCTTGTAACACTGGGGTTTTCACTTTTTAAAGTACTGAGGACAGATCCATTAGTGTAAGACTCTATCTCTCTCTTATTTGAGCGTCTAATAGACTATAGGTTCCTCCAGTCGAATAATCAAGGGCACACAAAGATTAGAGAAATATTTCCAGGCTTCTACGCAGTTAAAATCAGGATAAGCCATATTCTTGTCCCTAAACTTCGCTTGTTAAAAGAGAAGCGCAAGCCAGAAATATACCCGCGAACAAGACGGAAAGAAACTGATAGATAGCCCTGCCGAAGAGAGAAGCCAAGAATGGAAGATAAAATCATACAACCTCTCTCTCTTCTTTACCGGGCGATCAATACGCACAGTTCCTTCAAAGATTTATCAGGAGGAATCTGAATAGCCAGAGTTTTGCTTTTTTTTTTAGTGGATGCATTTTGCTGTCAATTATTACCTATTCGGTGAAAACACAAGGTCAGTATTTGGAGGATGCAGGATGGGCAATGCCCTTTCAGGAGCATGAAACAAAATTGAGTGTAAGTAAAATAAATTTATGATCATGATACATCCCGAAACATCATGTTTAGATGTATATACAGAGAAGGAGAAAGAATATAAACAAACTTACATAAACAACTACTTTTACTCTACTGAAACAATATGCAATTTCTACGATCCCTGATTTCTTTTAAAAGAAACATTGGCTAACGTTGTCTTTGCAGTAATGTTTGCAGAAAGTAGTTAGTGGAATGTTTTAAAAAAGTTACAGAATTATCAAATCTTTAAATTATGTTATGTTATTATCACCAAGGAATAGTGTTAATACAGTGTCTAATATTTTGAACATTTCTAGAACTTACAAAACAGCCCAAAAATGTTTTTGTTACTTAGTGGAAACATTACAAAAACATTTTTACAACATAAAGTTAGCTGGAATCCTGCAGATTTTGCAAACTGTATGATCACAACCGTACCCACACGTTTAAACTACACAAAAATCCTTTGTATACAAGAATCCAAAAGTACTTTGGTTCAGTACAGATGCTAGGTGAGCAAATAGAGGAGTGTTACTGGATATTAATGCCATAACAGTAAGCCATCTATCAAAGAAAGAGTGACCCGAATTGGGTCTTTCTGAATGACTCCAGGAAAAATACACAGGGCTGAACAATCAAGACAAAACAGAACAGAAGAGTATGACACACAGACACATTCAATATGACTCTAGGCCACTGTCAAAAAAAGCAACATATAGTAGAAGGGCAAGATCAGCAATCGCAACATGCACACACAAACCCACACGTGTGCAGACACACAATCTGAAGGCAACAGTAATGACCTCACTGTCTGATCTGTCCCATACATCTGTCTTTCTCTCTCTCTCTCTCTTGCTGTATAACAGTACAGCTGCTTTTCCCTTTATCACTGTCCAGATCTCTACACCAGCAGCTCCATCTTCTCGCTTGCTACCTCTGGCATTTCTTCTCCTAGAGCATTTTTTTTCCCCTTTTCACTTCACCACTGTGAATGTGTGACAACGTTCTCAACAACAGGTGTGTGCTCAAACAAGGTCGTGAGGGACGGAGCCTTGATTTACAACCTGCGTCCCTTCCACGTCTTTATCTGCGCATGGCTCCTCTTCTCGTGAACTCTCCCCTCCCATCGCGATAAAGAGCCGAGCTGTTGCCGTGGCAGACAGCAGGTGCGAGCTGGATCAGAGGGGTATCATAAGGTAGTGAATACCAGATGAGGAAAGCAAGGACACACCTCGTGAATCAAACCCAAGAGTCCTCGCTTGTGTTCCCACAGGACAACAACAGCAGCAAGGACGAAGGCTCTTAAACTCTTGGGTTTCCTCCAAATTCAAATATGAGACAGAATATCAAAGGGTCAGGAACGTTTTGGATGCGGTTTGGTCTGTTACAAGTGGAATAAAAGATCAGAACTTATTGCAACAACCTAACACGCAACTATAGAAGTAACATGCAAGTATACTTGCAAGTAAATTGCAACTGACAATGACAGACATTAAAACAAAAATTTGTAGGTATGCCACAAGACGCACAGACAATACAACAAACGCAGCAAAACTAGAGGAAATAAGAATGTGTTCCTGTAGCTCAACTGGCATTGCATTAGCAGCTCAAAGGTTCCTAAGAAACACATGTACTGATTAAGTGCATAGCTTGAATGCACTGTAAGTCGCTTACAAATGCATAAATGTAAATGTACAACCAAGAAATTATTTAATCTTTAAAATGGATTCATTAATCGTAAAAAGAAAAATTCACCCAAAAATGTCATTATTTACTCATGTCATTCCATTGTTTTTGTGGAACACAAAAGGAGATTTTTTTGGAAGAAAACTCTGGCCGTCTGTACAATTAAAGTTAATAAGGACTAATCCTAGCCACACTTTTCCAAAATTAAAAATGGGAACTGGGGCAGTCAAACTTCAACATTACAAGAATATCTTTCAATTATATTCCGAGTATGACGCCACACGATAGCAGAGAGGAACAGACTGAAATTTGAAACAGTGACAGACATAAAGGTTATCCTTAATACTCTGATCCCATTTATCCATTTAATCAAATACATCTATGAATGTCAGACGAGTTGTCTGACACAACACCTACGACATAAAACTAAGACTGCAGGTGTTTATAGTCAGATTTTTATAAATCGTTCGGCATGAAAGATTGCAAGTTATCTCAGAAGATCCTGTTGGAACATTTTGTATTCACACATGGAGATTTAGAAGACGGTCTTAGCAGCTCTGCGAAACGGATTAGAAAAGCATTTGGATGCTTATTAAGATCCGAGAGATGGGGTTGAGGTTCAGAACGGGTAATTCAAGAGCCGCTTTGATGCATTGGGGGCAGAATTAAAAGAAAGAGGGGAGCAGATGCCTCTTCTTGTTTCCTCTCTGAAATCTCACTTTCCGCAACAGGTTCAGGCTCCGGGGAAATAAAAGAGGGATGTGTTGTGAATGAAAAAGAAAAAAATAGCTGATAAAAAGCAGAGGTGACATCAAATCCAATCAAATCTCTCCTCCGCCCACTCTTCAAACCCTAAATCATCTTTTGCTGGAAAGACGAGCTTTGGGCACCTTTTGCGGTGTAACTTAGTGACGAAAACTAAAATGAGAGATGCCACTAACTTAACAAGAACTTAACTGTAGTAACCTGGCCGTAGCTCAGATGCTGAGACATAACATAGCAAGAAATTGCATAGAAATTGCATCACAAGCAATTGTATGCAGATTTACAGCTGGACGAGCTAAAGCTAAAGGCTAGCAGGGACATCCAACTCCGTTTTTGTGAATCTGATCATTCAGGCACACTAAGAAAATGTATAATTCTAAACACACGCACATATTTATACAATTTATGTGTATGGGTATGTGTGTGTGCACTGCCTTAACTATGTTTGTAGTAACCTACTGCCTTTGTGCAACTAATTACTTTAGATCTACAAAGATGTCGAGTTGTGAGGCAAAATACTTGTCAAATAGGTGCTAAAGAAACGCAATGCATGAAATGTGGTTAATTTGTTAAATTCCTGTTTTAACAGTCATCTTAAGTGTGAGAGGTTATGTGCCATGCAAAGATAAATGTTAATTTTTACATTGGATGAATAGTCCAATTTTCAGAAAGGTAAAGAGTTCTGCCTGGGGTGTGTTTACAGAAACTCTCTAATCACAACATTTTAAAGCTTTAAAAGGAAAAGAAAGTCAAAAACGAGGGAAAAAGACCGAAACAAACGAATCATCTTTAATTTGATAGATGACCAGCGTGTTTTACTGCTTTTGGTTTATGGGGCCAGAACAGATGGTGGTATTACGGCCTACCCCTCCTTCAAAGGGCTGTTTACCACAACACTCGTGTGCTTTTGCGGTTTTTAAGAGCACGTCGTTTAAAAACCTTGAGACGTGCTGAGTTGTTTATCTGGGGGAACATTCATAAAAGCTCAGTGCTGTTATCTAAGCCTTAAAGTTCAAATTAGAAGAGCGCTGGTTCTCTCTCGCCGGCAATGAGCGCACACTTGAAAAAACCCCTTACACTTTAGCTGTGAGCAGAATGATGCTCCACTTCTGACTTTCCTGTTGGTGGAGTCTGAGGGGCAACAGTATTAGTCTTTACAGATATGGGGCAAATATTTAACTGGCTGATATAACACGCAAATGAATCCCAATCCCATCTAGCAGTTTAAAGTGACATGAGTCAGAGACTTAAAATACTTCCCATAATCCCGCTGAAATTTACAACGAGGCAAGTCATGTTCTCAATGACATTGGGCTGAATTTATTGTCTGAAACAAACAGACTTTGGGCACAGTTTTGGAAAGGAAGGGTTTTTTTGTCCCCTGACAGGAAAGGTTTAGTTATTCTTCAAATTGGAAGTAATGAACTGGCACCAGCCCTGCTTGCTCTACATTTTGAAGGTGAACGGAATGACCTCGTTCATCTTCTGGAAGATCCTCCACAGATTAGTTCATCTGGAGGCACGTATGATGTCAGAGGGCAGTGAAACCCCTTACCATGAAAAATGTGTGGGGGGGAGGAAAAGCAGGAGATATATATTTTTTTGTTTTAGCATGCACATCAAAACTGCAATTCTCTTGGGATGAAAGAGAGGAATTGGTTGAGCTAAGAGTTGTTGACCTTTGCAGCTAAGAGGCAGAGGAGGTAATGATACACGCTTATTAAACTATCTTCTCATGTACTTAGACAAGGATGTCTGGAAGAGCCAGAGGAGGAACTGCCCGCACACCCACGCACACACACACACACACACTTGTTTCTAAGCCTTATGGTGACTTTCCTTAGACACAATGGCTTTTATACTGTATAAACTGTATATTATTTCCCGTAACCCTCACCCTGACCCTAAACCCATCCCTCACAGAAACCTTTCTGCTTTTTACATTTAAAAAACACATCATGTATTATATTTCATAAACAGTTTTCCTCATGGGGACTGCTGGCTTGTCCCTACAATGTAGGTGTGTGTGACTTTTACCAACCTTGTGGTACAGTGGTAGAAAAACATGTACACACATAACAGAAAAGCATGGACCAGTGAGCGATAAGCTTTGGTGTGCTCTTGAGCAGGACATTTACCCCCAGGTTCCTCCGGGGGGGCGGGGGTTGTCTTTGTATGTTTGTCTTTGTAAGATCTCTTCCTTACTGCATCTGCTAAATGACTTACACCCCCGTGTTTAGGCATATTTCACTAAATGCTCACCTGAACCTTTCTTCTAATGTTGGTATTTTTAGATGTTTCATATGCATTTTTATAATTAAGACCATATTTAGTCTGAAGTTGTTTTTTAATTGACTTGTGCATACAAAAACCAACTCACTTTTTCACAACCTCGAGTACTTACTATCTCGCCACCTCATTTACGCAGTCAATCACACACTCATCTACAACCTCACTTACTTGCTGACAAATCCACCCACAACCTCAATTATTAACTCACTTACCAACCTAATTACAACCACAACCTCAATTACTCACTCACTACCTCAATTACACCCACAACCTCCATTACTCACTTGCTCACTACCTCGATCACACACTCACTCACCCACAACCTCAATTACTCACTCACCGACTCACCCATCCACAACCCCAATTACTTACTCCCTCAGTTACACACTCACCCAAATCCTCAATTACTCACTAACTCAATCACAGACTCACTCACTTACAACCTCGATGACTTATTCACACACACAGTACCTCAAATACTTTGCAACTCACCTTGTGTCATTTTGCATCTCAGGCATATCTAGACACACACACTGTGCGAGTCATAAAACAGAGCAAAAGCTTGCGGCCACCAAACTGTTTTTTCTCTTATGCCGCTGTGCACAGTGTCACCTCCATTAGTTCAATCTCACAGGCCTGAGCAGAGCACCACAGCCCGTAGCTCTGACAAGAGAAGGCAGATCGAACTGAAAGGATTGCATGAGCAATCATGAAAATGGCTTTATGGCAGGCCGAGAGAGAGAGGGAGAGACAGACACCTTCCAACATGAGCCAGACGCAGACATCCACGCAAGACTCAGTCTAGAGAAGCGATGGATTCGTACACATCTATCTGATGGTGTGTGACTCTGGAGTGGGTCACAGGGGATTACTGTGAGACGCGAGTTGGGCTGCCAGGGATTGAGAGAGCGAGAACTGCATTGTCAAGAAGAGCGAGGTGTCGGTAATCGACAGCCTCCCGCACGCACACAAACGAGCACGCATGTGCCCGCACACACACACACACACACACACATATATATATACATTTCTTCAGACAATCCTTTTCCCATAAGCCTGACGATGGGAAATACAATCTTCTGAGAAATGCAATCTCTTCGGCATCATCTCTCATACACAAACACACACACGGGGACCTTCTGTTCTCCTACTGTTTCTCTCTGTTCATGTGTCCTGTCTCTAGATCAAAATGACCTGATCTTCATGGCTTTGATTCATTCCTGCACCGGCCTTTTTATATGTGTGGGTCATTTCATCCTGATACAGGATGTTGCTTTGATGCGCACATACTGTACAAACAACGCACAACATCTCCTCTCTGATTTTAATGGTCAAAAACACACAAAAGACACACAAAGACACATTCAGTCCCTTATATTTACAACCTACATTTACAACCAAAGCTGGAAGTTAGGAGTTTGCTTTGACTCAGCCACCAAGTTGGATAGAAATGCGTGTGTGTGTGTGTTTGGGTTATGACCATATATTGGGGACAAATGTGTAAACAATAGAAGTCTATGGAATGTCCCCATTTAGATGAACAAGCACATGTGTTTGTGTGCTGTATTAGGACCCTGTGTGATGTTGCCCTACATGACAGAAGCACACAGAAGCACAGAACTTCCAAACTCTCTCACTGCTCTAATGGCCTATGCAAAGCAAAACGAATCGCAGATTATATTGCTAGCAAAAAATTCTCAGCTACTTGTAGCGTGATGTCAACTTTCATCTGCCTCTCAGAAAAGTTTGCATATTAAAATGCATTTTTGTCATACACATGCTTTAAAAAAAAAAACATCTTGGTTAGTAAGCTGTCTTTCCAGGCAAACAAAACCATCATCACCACACAGCGATAAATACAGTCTAGTAGCTTTGTGGTTAGCACAGGTTAGTTGATTTCTAACTAGGTCTAGCTGGTAGACCATATTGGACCATCAACAAACCAGGTACCCAGGTAAACATTTTTGATTTTTGATCATTTTAACACTCCTAGTGTTTCCATTAAGTAAAAAGCATTAAAAAGATATTTTACAAGTTCTAGTAACTTTCAAAACGTGTATATATATATATATATATATATATATATAAAACATATATGTATAATGTATAACATATATGTATAATGTATAACGGTACTGCAAGAACATGTTTTGATAACTTTGAGAGAACTTTTAGGGAATGTTAGCCACCGTCTGAGAACAGTCCCTGTTGAACTAGCTTAAGGTGGTCAGGCTGGTTTTTGGAACATGGTGGCTACCCATTATTGAGCCAGCTAATAATCAGTTTAAAACAGGTAATAGCCAGCTTGCACCAG
>JAZGTJ010002712.1:17577-40285 GCA_036877575.1 Botia almorhae | reverse complement strand
ACACACACACACCAAATGTTCATACATGTACAAAAACAAATAAAGAGCCCCCCTATTTCCAGAAGACATAAACTAATTCTCAGAGGAGCAGTGAGAGCTTCCCTTCTCAGACAAATGAGAGGAAATCTGGGTCACTTATCAAAAAAAAATGCACCAAAACATCATACATGTACACTTCAATATCCAGACAATGTTTACTGCTGTACATTGTGAAGGCAGTAAGTTAAACAGGTAAACAGAATAAATGCTCCCACCAATAAACACAAATACAATTTAGAATTTTATGCATTCTACACATTGTTGTAAAAAATATGCGCATGTTGTCTTACCTGTACCAGGAGCTCCAATTTCCTGTCATCCAGGAGATGAACCTGACATCTCCGTCCTTCCGTCATCTGTTGGGAGGGGAAGAGAAGACAAGAGAGAGAGAGAGAGGAGAGAGAGATTAACGAAAGCACATCCACAGCAGGGTGAAATCAAATGGAAATACTAGGTCATGGTGACACGACAAGAATAGTAACTCTCCCTACACACATGCAGTGCGGTTCCCACTCAAGCAGTGGAATTCAATCTCATTCACACACACACTTTCAAAGTGAATTATCTCACATCTCAGTGCTGATGCTAGGCAACCCTTCCCTGTATCTTTAAGGATCGTTGAGGCTAATGCTATGGAATTGGTTGAATCGTAGAACATTTCCTCATTTGTAAGCCACTTTGGATAAAAGCATCTGCTAAATGAATTTTTGTACATGTAACACACAGGTATGACTCTGAGTATCACAACAACTGCAGACCAGCAGACAGACCCATAGATCAGAGCCAAACTCACAGGCGACTAACTACACAAACAATTCATAACACATCACAATATCAATCTACACATCTATAAGGTTCTGTCTGAAATTCAGCTCAAGAGATCAGGGCTGGTGATTGTGTCTTAATATAAAACACCCCTCAACCATCACTAACTAGTAAAAGAGGGATCCTGTGGTGACATTTTAGCTTAGCTAACTAATACTAATGGCGTCCACAGGAAAAACAAACACACTAAATATAGATTCCTCCTGGGAGTGTGATTGTGTGTATCCAGAGTCCTCCCACTGGGCTCAGCTGGGTGTCCACAATCCAGACACACTCCACCACTGAGACACGTCTAAGGTTTTAATCAAAAAATCATTTGATCACTGCTCACTGCCATTTGCTTCTCTTCCCTCTGACACAAAATGTATGCATGTGTTTACTTGAGATCGTCGTTGTGTCCCCAAGCCATTAGAGTACACATCCTATAAAGAGCAGGTGGACATAGCATCTGTGAGGAACTGAGTCTGACTAACAACCATGTCAACACATGAGTTACCCGACCTTTGCGTTCAGCTGGTTTGATGACTCAAGTACAAAGAACTAGAATGTGATACTCCCATTGTCCCCTTCCCTCATTGAGAGCTTTATATTTTTCTGTTTGTTTTTCATTTTTTTAGCCATAGGAAAAAAATGTTCCGAAGGAATTTGAGAGCCGGTGAATGTGATACTAACAGCAGCGGTAGTCCACAACCATCAGCACGTAAAGACTTTCCGTCCACTTCCTGTTTACACATCCTGTATGAACACACGCGTCAGAGGCAGCCCTGCACTGACTCACTCTCCTTCTCTTCTGCTTTCACACCATATATCTCTCTCTCTTTCTTTCTATCTCTCCCACTTGGTCCCTGGCTTTCATGCTAACACGATCTCTCCCACCCCCTCTATCCCTATATGTTGGCTGCATTCAAAAGGAAGGTGGAAAAAGTGGGAAAAAATACAAGACATTTCTTATGCTTTTCAGCGTGGTGTTATATGTAAGCCTGTGAGCTCTGAATGGGAACATGTGGACGGTTCTGGCTGCCATCAGGAAGGACCGTCCCTGAGGAACACAAACAATGAGGCTGATAAAAGCAGCATGGCTCACATTTCCTCCGCGCACACTGGAGGAGGGGAGTCACGGGACTAGAAACACATCCTTTCTTCCTCTTCTCCTTTGCCTTGTTCCTTAGCAGGTCTGAGGATTGCACCACCTCAGGCACAAGCAGCCAATGCACAGCCATGTGACAGACCACAGAACTGATCGTGTGTCTTTACACGGGCTGATGTGAGTTTTGTTGTTGATCTGTGAAGATGTGTTCCCTAACAGGTTTAGCTTGATACGTTTCTCTTTGCCGGGCTAACCTCAATTTCTGCCGTATCCTCTTTTTCCTAACATTGTCTTCCTTCATCTAACCATAGCTCACTAACTTTACCTTTTAAAAGCTGAAACCCTGTCAACAAAATAACACACCCTCAGGCAACATCCCTATTCTTGTGCTTCCATCACCGCGGGGGTTCACATTTCCATATAATAAAGACAAACCAAAATCAATATAAACTGACTCACCTGAACCGGGTCCAGTCTTTACTGATGAGTTTTTAAAAACTTCTTCCCTGGAGCTGCACATGACCCAATTAGGCCAGCTCATCTAACTTTCATGATATTAATTTACAAGAATTAAAACGGCAGCATAATTGATCCAAACCACAAAGCACCACTAAAACCATACACATGCTTCAGTTAAGGGTTAGGATCAACTTTGGACTATTATAATTCAAACATTAACTTTTTATTAAAACCAACATGTATTCTAAACAAATCCTTTCAACTCTTCCACTCCGTGTGGGCCCTGCAAGGGATGTCGAACCCAAGGCATTAGACTTTCCAATCTCAAAAGTTCAACTTTACTACAGACCTTGCGGCAGCCTATGCGTCTTTATTACACTGCCATATTTACTCGAATGAAAATACAAACAGTGGGAATATGCTACAACTATGACAAAATAGAAAACTGAGAATATGAAGGGGGTAAACAGCATGATGTTGATGGGAGTATGCCCTACAGCATGAACTCATAGTAAAGCCTTCAGTGACACCTCAGCATCACTGGATATGAACTCTTCTCATTAGGGTGTATCTGGAGGGGGTATGGAACAATTCTGAACCACAATGTCAGAATCTAGCAATTTGGTGCTGGGATCAGTGTGTTGGCTGTGGTGTGTTTGTATGATGTGTCTGGTGTGGGGTTACAAAATGCCTCGCCTGTAATCAGTGAATGGTGAGTCACTTCTTCCTCAGCTGAGACCCAGGGTGGCACACTACACTCACACTTTCCTGTGAACCTGTGATGTCATTAAAACCACATAACACGCATTCCAGAGCTCCTGTCAATATAATTGTTTTACATCACTGTTATTTCTCACAGAAAACATAAATCTGCAAAAAACATGATTCAGGCAGCGCACTACAGCATAACATAATCCGATTCGATGCTAAAACTCTAATGCAGATTTATAACTGACCCTGATGCCCCGACTAGGGTGTCATTGCGGTTTAACCACACTAAATCCTAAGCTTCAATTTGACTTGATATTCACTGTCACTGTGCAGTATGATACATAGAACATGACTACAAATAGGTATAAGGGTATTTGAATTAGTGAACTTTCAAATAAAATCATCCAAAACACACATGTAAAACATACAAATAATATAAGCTGTCAGACAGAAGCCCATGGACACAGCAAGCAGATATTTAGGCATTACTTCTCCCAAGAAACAACTTCAACAAAATGACAGTGTCAAACTAATACATGCACATGGACATAAGAAAGACCACAAAGAATCCACAAAGCAGAAAAATCAATTTTCATCACAAATACATGCACGAATGGAGCCTCATGGTGCAGACTGACAAAATGATAAAAGTGTAGGCGACTACAGGTCTGGTTTTCATGCCTGACTGTGTGTGCTTGAGTAGACCAGGCTGCTGACATTACTGCCCTGCAGTGCAGGCATCAGTACGTGAGCTCAGCAGCAGAAAACAGACATCCTACAGCTGCCTATATAAACACATCCCAGTATGAAAAACATCCCAATCCAAGCCTGTGCTTTAAAACTTAGCACTCTACCTATTTAGACAGCATTTTTGGATATTATAGACACATGGACCAAAACTGATGTTTAGGCAGGCAGCTCTCCAGGTTTTCAAGCACAGCACTAATAATTTACTTTCTACAGGGCTGTCATGTGACAAAACCTGCATATCTAATAATCAGATAAACATAGAGTATTAAGATGTCCAAAAATGTTGCTTAGGTAGGCAACATTATAGGTTTTGACACACAGCCCCAATAGCCACACCTCTTTCAACAAGGCTGTCACAGGACATTGCCACTAAATCTAATAAAGCAGTCCAGACATTGAAGCATTGTTCAAATATCTTTAAGGATATGACCATCGTGGTCACATGAACGCAATGCATATCACTTCCCATAGTAGATCTAATAGTAATTCAGCTGGCAGCACAGGTTCATAGCATTAGATGTATGGGTGAATGAATCTGATTGGACATCAATGGTAACCAGGCAAAACAAATGAACTAGCAATAGACAAGTGTAGTATGCAAACTTTGTCCTTGCCCCTTAAACGCATCATTTATCGTCTTTAATTTCACCTTATGGGTGATGTTCGTCAGAACAGACCGACATTATGAGGAAAAGATGTGATGTTTTTCAATAATATGCCTCGGTGTTTCTGAGGTAAACGGCTAGCTGGCTAGCTGCATGAACAGTTCTGCATGAACAGTTCACACTCTGACGAATCTCTTCACCTCCTACAATTTGATTTTCACGATGATGTCCGTGCACGGTCACATTGCATCGCTCTATCGTAATTTCAATTCGTCGACTCGTAAACTACAGGAGTAACTGTTCAGGTTTGCTAAAAGAAGAGAATAAGCCGCATATTTAACGCGTCCATCCGCTGATGGACGCGGGAAGCGCGAGACCAGCGCAACAACAAGCGCGAGACGCGCGCGTGCGACTATTTACCTTGTTGAAAAATCGCCTACAATCCCGACGACATGAATTCCTGGCCGATATAAATATATGTTCTCCGATAACAAATTAAAATCCAAATGCGTTACATCCGTAAAGAGAAAAGGTTCACGCGTCGGCTTAAAGCGTCATTGCAGTCAGCAGCATCCATGCCGCTGCTGTGATTCCCGGTGAAGCTGCACAGGCGAAGCGTCGGTGCGTTGCGGGCGGAGCGGACTGACAGCGGCAGTACCAGCACATCCCATCCCTATCCGCTCTCAACGCGCCGTTTCACAGGCACCACTGGCCCGCTTCCAGCAAGCAGCTCTGCACAACCTTTTTCACACAGACACAAGCAGCCCCTCCACAGCAAAGCCCGACCCCTCCTCCCACTGCTGCCTCTCCTCCCCCGCCTCTCCCCCGTGACACCGGCGCGGCTGTGACCATGCAAAACGCGACACACACTCAGTTCAGCTCACCCTCATCACCAATAAACATATATGAACAATATGCACGTTTGTCTCCTTCATGCAACGGGTGCATGAGTACAAAACCCACCCCTTTTATATGTATTATGATATGTATATACAATATGTATATATGCATCATGATATTACCATGGTTTAGGAAAAGGTACCATGCACACATTGACATACATTGGAGTACTAAGCATAGTACACTAATATTTAGTAATTAGCAATCATTTAATGCCATAATGTATACTGTAACATTACCATGAAATCACCACCTGATACGATCAATGTACCATGGTACTGCCAGAATACTAAATATTTTTATGTAGGAAAAATTAAGAGGACACAAAATTAAACAAGAAGGTGGATAACCAGCAAGCACACACACACACGCGCGCGCGCGCGCACACACTAACAGAGCCACATCTGGATTTTCGGTAGAAAAGCAACAGAAACATTTGGGAATGAATTGCACCCTCCATCTCTGCCTGGCTTCTTCCGCCCCTCCGTTTCTAATTCAGACTTCCTTTCCCGTTTGGTTTGGCCGGATTGAACGAAAGCGGGGAAAAAACGGAGAAACGTTTAAATGACGCTTTTAAACTGAAGCTGACTGTTAGAGGGAGCTGATGCGCGCGCACGCACGCCTTCACACGGACGTCTAACGGTCGTTTCACCGCAGTCAACATTTCACAGGACTCAATGAAAACTTCAGCGTTTTTTCCCTTTTAAGGGTCACAGTCACATACATTCTACATAATGAATCACGGGAGCTATTTTTGTTATGTGTTTCACTCGTTCTGCTGAAAAAATGAACCCTAGGTTAATGTAACCCTGGAATATCCCCTTCATCTTTTTTAACGCGCCTTCGTTTCTTTATTTGATGCGAAGTTGGTCATGATAAAACATCCCTAATGTTATCTGTCGTACGATGACGCTGAACAGATTCGTTTCAATAGCTGTGCTGATTTTCAGCCTCGCTTTAACTATATTTGAACAGAGGAGAGAAAGACTGCAGTAAGGGTCAGAATTTTCCATCTCTCTTTATCATGCTCTCTGTCTCTCTCACGCATACACACAGACTCGAGGGAGGGACTTGAAAGTAATTGAAAAACCCTCCAACATAATGCAATTAGGCTGCAGGCTTACATTTCATTTCAGTCCAAATGCTGGCGATAATACCATCAATAAACAAAGCCAACAGAACTGGATACTCAAGTCAATCAAATCAGAACGCAATATTTAATGGCAGATCTGTCAGTCATATCTGATTTCAAAGACCCTATACAAATAAATGTCAAGTGTTGTGGCTTTTAATCTAAGGCGTCTATATATGTATATACATATATACAGTAAACACATATGAACAAGCAGGATGGTTATGACACTTGTTCAATGTGCACAGATACATCCATCATATTGTTCATATTGTGGTTGTTCATATCACTGCTGCATCTGGATTCTCAGCCTCAGCGGAAACATTACTGTCCAATTCAAACAGTCCCTCACAAGCTCTCTCCTCTCTCGAATGCATATTTTAACTTTATTGACTCCTTCCTTTGGGCACAGGTCCGAACAGTGTCACAAGCACCCGTTGTTTAAAAGAGAGAGTGCGAGTGTGTGTCTGCGTGTGTGGAGGGGGTGAATGAGGGGAAAACTTTGGAACCTAAACATGTGTTCGATAAAAAAAATACTGTGGGGGAGTTCTGGGCTAAATGAAAATGTTCAGGCTCACACGATTGTGATTGGGTACAGAGGAGTTCTAAAATAAACTTCTGAAAGACCAGTCCCGCCCATGTCTGCCAGACCAAAGCGCAAACCGTTGTTTAATGTCTACTGTCTACTGTCTTCATTGCCCAAAAAACCCGAAACAGTACAAGCAGAAGAGATGTTATTAAGATGTTCTTTAAGAAAATGAAAGGTTAAAATTTCCTCAAAACATACAGAAATATGGGAAACAAACTCTTTATTCTCTGTCGGTCCTTTTCTCTGGCTCACTGTATAAAAGCAAAATGTGGTTCTTGTTAGGGAACTTGGTTATTTCTGTCTCACTGCCTTAAGGCTTAGATGCAAAAACTGTGTGTGTGTGTGTATATATATATATGTTTTTTTGGAAGCCGATCGGTTACATTTCTATTCTGCAGATATACTGTAACAACAAGCTGTATGGTTGTTGGTCTGTAAACTATATTGGATAGAGGAGGAGTCAAATGCTATGTGTGTGTGCCTATGTACATCTGTATGTGTGTGAGTACACACATGTATGTGTGTGTGTGGTGAGGTCGTGGCCGTAGCATGTGGCCTATAATGTTGAAACGACATGTAAACACAGCTGACCTTTAATTGATGCAAGATGGAGTCCATCTCACTGCAGCAAACACAGTGACACACACGACACGCATATACAGACGCACACATTATATCTCTTCTGCTGACTTCCTGTAACAGCAGGGAAACATTCATCTTAATTATTTCGCTGTCTGATTCATGAAACAGTCATAAAATCTGCCGGGACAATAAACACAGAAAACATTCGCACCAAAACAAACCATATGCTCCTTCATGCGCTCCGTTCCCATCATCTCCTGTATCGGAGGGTGGGGGAGGATGAGCCACAAGGCTTTGGTGGGGTTCGGTTTTTAGGGTGTAGGATGTAGACTGTGGGTGGAGGTTTTTTTATGGATCATTTCGGTGGTATAACAAACCCCCTTAAATCACATCAAAGACACCCCACAGCCTCTGAAGGGAGCCCTGGGTGAGGAAGTGTGCACGTTTATATTGAATTTGTGTAATTCTATATGCAGGGGTCTTTACAGGACCAGGTGCGAGTGAGGCTAAAAGTCCCAGGGCAAGCATTTATAGAATCTTACCTGATTATTCTATTAGCTCTTTTTGGGGCAGCTGAATATGTGTTAGCTGTGGGTCGTAAAATGGGGTTGAATTTTTAAAGGGAACTGGTTCACATAGGGAGTAACTGTGCGCTGTAAAATTATAGCTATCCAACAATGTCTGGGACAAACACCAAAGCACCTGTGTCTGTACAGGTGTGAGTGCGTAATCTGTTACTAGACTATTGAGGGAATGTATGTTAACTACACTGGAATGTAAAACGTTTGTTTGTGTGTGTGTGTGTGAGAGTGTTACTGAATGGTCTAAGGAGATCTGTAACTTCACTACATATAGAAGCCAGTACAGTGAAGGTGTTTAAATGTACAAAGAGGGCAGAGAGGCCGAGAGTCTTTTTGTGCCTCTTGTTAGTGTGTAAATGTGAGTGTGTGTTATGAGAAGAAATGTGTTTCCAGTTAAATCAGTGGAAAAAAGAAACACACACCCACATGCAAGCACTTCAAACGTGTGTGTGAGATTTCTCCTGCTGTAATGTTACTGCATAGCTGTACTCCATCTGGCCTACACACACACACACACACACATTCACAACCTAAACATCTAAAGATTACACACACCCACATGTACAAATGTATTCCACCATAGACAGAGGAAACACATGGGAAAAATAAATAAAAGGGATAGACATAAACATGTTTTAAAGTCTACTGCACGGCTAGGCAACTCCGGTCCAGGAGGGCCACTGTCCTGCAGAGTTTAGCTTCATCTCTAATCAAGCAAGATAATCATAACCTTTAGGATTACAGGCAGGTGTGTTTGGTTAGAGTTGGAACTAAACTCTGTAGGACTGTGGCCCTCCAGGACTGGATTTGAACGGCTCAGGTCTGCTGTATCTATGTACATGATTTAACATATTGGTCAGTCAGATTATCAGCCTGTCGAAAGCTGAGTCATTCTGCTTTTTGAATACTGAGGTCAGTCTACTGAATGCAAATCTACCCCTGACAAACAGAAACTGACTGTAGATTTAGTTGTACAGGTTTAACAGAGTCGGAGAAGGATAAAAAGGCACACAAAAGTTGACTGTAAATATAAACAATCATATAACTAATGAATAAAATAAACTTAAAGCTAGTCCTCAGATACATTACATCAATGCATTTAGCAGATGTCTTTATCCAAAGCGACTTACAAGTCATTTAAGTTATACATTTTGTCAGTGCATGTGCTCCCATGTGCGACCTTTGCGTTGCTAGCACAATGCTCTACCAACTAAGCTACAGGAACACTAGGGAACACTGTTGTAAGATACAAACATCTTACCTGACGCGTTAAATATGTGCTTGTGTATTAAACACACGAATCATTCTCTGAAGTGTGCTATTACTTGTGTAACTGATCAGGGTGTGATGTTTCACGCAAACACAAAAACAAGCTATTTATGATGCTGAGTGTTATGATTCTGCATGCAGCTGAGCCAAACATTTCTCCGTATTATGTTCAAGGAAACAAAAGCTTTCTAAACACCGTGCCATAATTGTCACTCGTTATAAAGAGAGACAAAGGAGTGTGAGTTTGTGAGTCAGTGTGTAACTTGAACAGATTGCTGACTCAGGAAATGTGTAGATCAATGAGACTCTCTCCTCTCCTGCCTTTAATTCCATAGCAGCAAAATTCCTCACATGTGTTTCTGAGTGTGAAAGAGTGCGTATGGGAACTGGGACATAAACCTCACTGAATATATGAGTCAGTAGAGCTGTAGAAATAATAATTCACACAGAGACGGGGGTGTGTGTGTGTGTGAGTGTGGGGGGGGTGGAGAGAGAGAACAGAGAGAGAGATGGGGGAGGGACAGGGAGGGAGAGACAACTCACAGCATCACTTACTGCAATAGAGTATCTACCCCTTAGACACCCTGACCACAGACCACATCACAGCTCTCACTGTATATATGCCCATGATAACTCTCATCCTCACAGCGTGTGCATGTTTGTGTGTGCTTAATAAAGGACTCTCTTGGGAATAATGATCCAGAGGAAATCTTATCTATGAGAGAAAATCTTAAAGGAATAGTACACACACACACACGCACACAAACATTGGTTACAGAGTTTGGAACAACGACAGTTTCCATTTTGGGTGCACTGTTCCTTTAAATGCCACTCTGACGATAATTACAAAAACGTTCTCTCTCGCTCTGTGCTGTTTTCTCATGCTGTGTATTAAAGGAAGGCTTTCATCCAGTACCGTTGGCTATTTCTGTACGAGAGAACATCTTAAGTCAGTTGAGCATTCTTTGGATTCCTGAGAAACTAGAGCAATTTGGAGTTTGTTGATAAAAGGACGTAAAAAGAGCATTTGGGGCCATACACACATCTGTGGTTTGTTAAACTGAAATGGATCTGTGTATGAAGACTTTAGGTGTCCCTGACTTTAGGTATCGAAACTCCTAAGATAAACATACACACAGCTACACACACAAATTGGGTTTTCATGTTTTATGGGGACATTCCACAGAAGTAATGGTTTTAATAGTGTGTATATTGTGTAAACGTATATATTCTATCCCCATATACTAACCCTACCCCTAAACCCAATCATCACAGAAAACTTTCTGCTATTTTAGATTTTTATTCTGAAGATTTATAAGCTTGTTTCCTCATGAGGACCAAAAAATGTCTCACAATGTCATAACTTACTGGTATATTATACCACACTCTGCACTGGTAAATGTTTTCTTCCATCTAAGACACTCTATTCCTCCGTTCCAAATCCTAGTGTGCTGCCTACCTAGACAGCATTTTAAGACATTATAGGAAGGATTTCAGTACGGCCTCATATGTACCTTTCAATCTTTTAAGGAAAAAGCCATTCCCAAAGTCCACTGCAACAAGCTCAGTGGCAAAAAATGATCCAAGATCATCAGAGACACTGTATATGCACTTTATATTGTTGTTATTATAAAAGTATCAAAAATGAGATTAGAATTTGATGCTAACATCAAATCCAACGGAATGAATCGTGTCTTCTATGCAAATGAGTAACTCTGTTTATGTGGCGTGCAGTTGCTTCCTACAAAGAGCGTCTCAATCAATCACTTATGAGATTCCATTAGGTTTTGGAACAGAGCTTATGAGACACTGAAACCATCTTCCACCAGAGGTTTATTGGTTGACAGCAAATCTCACAAGCACAGTCATGAACAATCGTTGTGTGTCACTGTAACAGTAGGCGAAGCGAGAAGTTCCACCTCTCTCTTTCTCTCTCACTATCTCCAACTCATTCATAATTAACCAAGTGTAAATCAATCACTTAGACCAAACCGCAGAATAATGCCCATCTCAACAGTTTCTCGTGGGAGCCGTGATTGGTACGTTTGAGTCAGGTGTGTAAATGGAGCCCTCATTGGCCTCATCTCTGATTGGCTGTGCTGGGCAGGCAATGCAGACAGGATGAACTTCATGACCCATCACATAGTCACTAAGCAATACACAGAATATCAAACAGAAAGAGACAGGAATGAGTGCAGAAGCTGCCCTTGACTACCCTTGATTTCATTTTTTCAAACAAGAAGACATGAAAACACTCTCACACAACACACGCACACACACACACACACACACACACACAAACAAACTCACACACAATCCATTACACCCACAAACAGTCACACACACACACACACAAAATCACACACAAACCATTACACCCACAAACAAACTCGCACACAAACCATTACACCCACAAACAGTCACACACACACACACACACACACACACACACACACAAACAAACTCGCACACAAACAAACTCGCACACAAACCATTACACCCACAAAGTCACACACACAAACAAACTCACACACAGAGTTTACTCCCCTTAAAAACACTTTTATGATGCTGTTTTGTCATTTACAACTTTAATATCTCATTATATGAAAAAGATTGCCTAAGAAATCGTTCATGAAGTCAGTGCACAGAGGACAGAATGTCATACAGGTTTGGAATGACATGAGAGTAAATAATGAAAGAACTCTCATGTTTGAGTCAATTATGCCTTTAAAGAAACAAATTATGCAATGAACCGCAGGCTTCTTTATTGTCAGGACAAGATATGTACATATAAATGACATAAAAAGACAGGTGCAAGAAAGACAAGTATACACTCTGTGCTTGTTATCAAGATTCCATGAATATTTGAAATTAGCCCTTGGGTATTCAGGCGGAATGTCTGGCTGTTTCCATATACAAAAACACACACAAACCTGTCTTCAATACTTTTTTCCAGTTTGCATTGCAAACATTAATATATCCGCCTCCTCTTTACACCCTGATGACATCATTAGTCACACGTATCACCATAGTAACAGAAATGGGTCCAGGTGCATTTATCTCTGGTTTCTGACTGTCACTAAATCAAATTCCATCTCAGCACACTGGTCATGTCTAGAGAGCATTTCTGGACCCGGCACAGGTCTGTTCTGATGTTCCTTTAGAGCCACAGGGACCCTATCACTGTTAAAACCATAACACCATAATTGATTTACGGTATACCATTATTGTATGTTTATCTATTTAAATTGTTACTTTAGACTATACGTGAGATGCTACACTAATATTAAATTAGAATATTTAGATTGCAAAGAGAACAAATATTATGATCAAAACATAAAGTACACATCAAAGCACACTGCTCTGTGTACTGTATCCCACAATGCAATGCACTCCACTGTCCTTTAACTTCCTATGTGGCAAACAGAAGAACAGAAGAAATACAAGTGTGATGTTTAACATTGTTTAACACTTTTTGGACACCCTGTTTTTTCACTCAAAAGCAACAAACTGATTTAAAAATACAAAATAAAAATTATTTTTACATTTTTATCCAGGCTGACGGCGCTAGCTCATCAAATATTGATGAGGTCAAACTGATGAGGTCATCTGAAAACAATGTAGCATGCTTCTGTTTAAAGAACACATGCAGCTCTGTTTCACATACTATTTAAAAAGTACAAGGCAGTATACAGTACATACTAAAGCAGTTTTTAATAAGCAGTATGCAAGAACAAGTACTACATTTCAAACACAGCCAACGGCAAATCTTCACTGCTTAACAAATACACAGTGTGGAAACACTGTTCACTGATGTCAGTTCCGTTCAACTTCATTACTGATTTATTTATTACGTTACGTTAGTGATGTGAATTATTCACACCCTGATAAAATGTCTTGAGTTTAGGTTTCTGTGAGGTGAGAGTTTGTCCACTGATGTACTGAATGAGGTCACAGGTCATAACAACATTAAAAGTGGAACCTTAGCCATGTTAAGGACCCAGAATACCACAGAGATTTAGAAGTGGACTCTACTGTCTAACAGGAAACCATAGCAACAATCACTCAGAAACCACCAATCAAGTCTTGACAACCACCCAGAACACATTTCTCCAGAAAATGTGAAAATCAAGTTTTCCATTTTTTATTCCAATTTTTAAAACGACCTTTTATGAGTCAAATATTAAAAGCTGTAGGCTAACAAACAAACAACAAACTCATAAATTATTGCAACATTTAGAGCTGAACATTCCTGGAGTCATTAGAGATAATGAAATACAGACAAATGCATCATTATAAACTTCCAGATTGTGTGAAGCTGAGCTGTTAAGTTGAGCTGTTAAATGAATATGTTAAATGCACAATTTTTTTAATTTTACCACCATCATGCCAAAGAGCACAGATGCATAATTATATTGCACGTAACACACTTTCAGCCATATTATATACTCATACTGTATCTCTGTCCAATCTAGCAAATCTAAGGATTTCCTCCTCTCAGCGTGTATATGACCTGGGTTTGTGGTAATATACACTAATCACATGCTTTTGAGTGTAATCCCACCAGATTACACACTCACATACACAGGGAAATCCCAAGATTAGTCAACTGCTGGATTGAGCCCAAACTAATCTGTCAGATCACTAATTCTAAAATGAATGATTGCATTACAGCAAGAGAAGGTTATTTCTTTAAATCAATATGTAATAACCTAAATATGTGGCTAATAAAATCTGAATATTCACAGAAAACACAAAATTGTTTGCGGATTAAAATCTCACATGTACTATATATGTAATCTACATCTGATCGTTTGTATCTGTGTATCTGAGGTTTGGGAATTTTCTCATGATAATCTTAGTAACCTAATGTATAAAATGACCTTTCCTTGGTGTAACCTAGTGTAGTGGGGTTGATTTATTCACATTAAATAATAAAATTTTAATCATATTTTTGACTGCATGTTTTTAGGTTATCCAACATAATATCTTTAAAAAATGTTATGCATGAGAAAATAACAACCAAAGAACCAAAGTAACGACCAAAGAAAAGATAAATTAAATGTCTCTAATATATTATTCTCCTACAAATAGCAATGAGAACAAACGGAGAGCAGGTGGAGATTTCTGCCTAAACAATCAGTTTCTTTTAAATTTTTCCGAGTATTTTAATCTGAGAATGATTCAGGTAATCCCACATGCGTCTCCTGCAACTCACAACCTTTTTCATCTAATTCTTCCACTATGAAATTGTTATCCCTAATAATTTCAGAGTTTACAAAATGTCACCGATTATCTCATTTGTTTCTATTATTTTAAATCTGAGGATCAAAAGAAACATTTGAGACGTACGTGATGCCTAAATTAAAAACAGCCTGAGCAATGAAAGAGCAATAAAAGATCCTCTGAGAAACCCATTTAACTTGCACCAAGATTTCATCACCCTCCTTCAGTTACATCTATGTTCAGCATCTTATTTGCATTTTTGAATCATAACAAACAGTGTAATGTTTCTTCTTCCCAACAGTATCCTCACCCCCCCCCACACGTTTACTTATCTGTCTTAATGGGGACATTCCATTGTTTCTATACACAGCTGGTTAAAAACAATATAAAATAACCTTAATCCACATTCTAACCCTAACGGAAAACTTTCTGCATTTTTACAACAATAAAAAATGACTACGTTTACCATACTTTGAAAATCTTTACTGTGTTTTTATTGCATTTTTACAAATGACAATGTTTTGCTCAGTTTTGACTTTGGGGTACAAATTTGTTCCCAAATATATGGTTACGTAAACACACACACACACACAGCATCTGAAGTATTAATGTCTGAAATGATGAAAACACTCAATCACTTGAGGTCCAGACACACAACCCACCAGCAACATACACAAATAAACACACAATCGGAGTGATCGGAGAGATAAACGACAATTCCAAATGGAAGTCTGAAATCACCAGCAAAGAATGCGCAAAGAGATTAACACATATAATGTTCTGGGAAAATAGCATTGTGGATAAATACAGCTGTGGCATATCGCTGTGTGTGTGTGTTTGCGATGTTTAGAGCATTCCAATTTGGAATCCGACATGGCCAAACAGCTCCAGAGGGCTCTTAAATTTTCCCTCTCTGATATCAGAGCAAGACAGAACTGATCCCAGAGCAGCATGGTGCATTTACCTGCTCCACAGCTGGGAAACAAACTGTTTTAGCCAGAACTGTATTCTCTACAGAGACCAACGTGGAAGAGTCCATTCATCTGCAGCTGTAGGGGTGGCAGATTGCCATCAAACAGGATAAATGGTATTTTCCACATATTCCGGACATGTCAGTTAAAAAGAGGGAGAAAAACACAGCAGGAAACACTGAACACAGTTAGACTGTAACACACACACAGCCTCACTCTAAGGAAAAGGAAATTCCTTCATGGATCCTTCCCATGATTCTCAGCAGAACAATTTTTACAAAGAAGTAACGTCCCATTGCGGTACCATGTTGCTTTGGTAAATACCGTGATATTTAATGATTTTGATAATCATGTACCATGAAATTTATATCATGCCCCAAAAAACACGGTACTACTATGGTACTTTCCCAATAAAAACACAGTATTGCCATTGTGAATCTATGGCGTTTTGTTTTATTGTCTTTAAAAGTCGCTTTGTTTAAGATTTGTAAAGGTGCCAAAGAAAGAAAGAAACAGAAACGTAATAAAAAGTCTCATGGCTCAGTAAAGAGGTCAAGGATGCAAATAAAGGAACCAAAGGCTCCATCCACAGAATATCAGATGTGAGCAGAATATCAGGTATGCATCACAGCAGAACCTGAAAACAGATCCAAGACATTACAAATACATGCCAAACTAAGAAAGGAAGAATTCTTTTCTCTGCATTCACTTGCGCTCACACACACACACCCTTAAAGAGGCGCACAATTAGCAGCTTAAATGGAACAAAAGCAGCTCTATGGATGAGTATTAAGACACAGGAGAGAAAGATAAAGCCCTCACTGAGCCTGACGGACTGTGTTTCAGTCTGAAAGGTGGAACACAGTGAGGGACACAGAACTAAAAGAAAGAGAGGGAGAGAGTTGGTTTGCTGGAGACCAAAATGAAAGGAAAGGGGGAAAGGGGGGTGACGGGATCCCCCAAGGAAATACCTGCTGGAGCAAAACACTGCTGCAGGAAAGTGTGTGTCTTTGTGTGGATGTGGAAAGAATGCATTAGGAAGCCCCTTCCTGCATCTTAAATGTGCTACAATGAATGTTCATCAGATTTACAAACTATGCTACAGCCATTACAAGCACAATGAGAGTTTATAGAGTTCACCCTTTGGATACATCGAAAGGTCCTTATGGTCTCCCTGATATTAGTTCATAAAAGCAGGAAAGACCCCATATAACCTCTGTTATGTTGTGATTTAACTGGTCAATTTTGAGGCCTGGCTTAACATAAAGAAAGGTCAAAGGTCATTTATTCTAACTGTGTACATCTCTTCATGCAGAATGCAAATATGTTACTGTTCACTCACCCTTATTTATAATTTTCATGCTACTTATTTATTGCTAAATATTAATACATGATGGTGTTTACATGGTGCTCCAAGATACGTCCAAGAATATATGACATTGCCGTCCGATATTATCGAAATCCATGGTAATATCCGGATCCTTCAATGTAAACTCACTTTAAGAGGTGCCTGTTTTAAGTATTTATGTCTGTATGTTCTGTTACTTATAGCAGTAGTCTGTCACAAACTCTGGAACAGACTAGCGCTCATTTATTCAGCTCTGAAAACTCAGAGATTTGTCTGGTTTTCTCTGGTCTGTCCGTCTCAGCAGTGCCTTGCTCACACAGTAGGAAGGTAAAACAGAGACATAACCTGAATACTGATCTGTACTCCACTTTCTCTCACACACAAACACACACTCAGATAGACGGAATCGTAGACTCCCGTGGAGAGCTGTTTTCATGACCGTGAGACAGTGTGTGACTCAAGCCCATAGTAACCAGCATAGCAACGCTAATACCCCAAAGCTCACAAAATGTCCTGGGTACAGCATGAATTTAAACAGGAAGACAAAACAACGACTACGATTTTTATAACTCTGATGCAATACTAGGTGGATTAGGTATTCTGGATATTAGCAGGTTTCTATACAGTTGCCAGGGTGTTGCTAGGTAGTTGCTACAGTGTTCTAGGTGATTACTTTCTAGCCCAAGGAGCATCTAATATCAAATAATCTACCAAAATCACACAGAAAATCCTACGTGAATCACACATAACAACACATCTCTCCTCAAAAAATCATGATCTGATCCTTCCAGTCGGCAGTTTAAACTGCAGGATGTGTTATATATGAAGTTTAAATCGTTAGCTTTAAGTATGACCTATAATAACAATCATGCACATTTAAGATTCAGGATATTTACTGTCATATGTAATAGGTCAAAGGAAATTCTTTTTTTGTTAACAACCACCACTAATAAATGATCAGCAAACCAACACACACACACATACACTGATACCCCTCGATCCATCTTACTGTTCATACCTGGTAGACGGAGCGGACCAGGATGTCAGGAGCTCTTAGGTGCGTGTGCCTCAATCTCCTGAGAGCCGCTGAGGTCACATCCCACAACATACTGTGCCTCACACACACACTCTCCCCCAGACTCACGAGCATGGCCTCCATGACGGACAAACACACACACAGGTACACAGGTGCGTGCTCAAGCAATTCCTTCTCAGCACAGGTGTGCGGGGGAGAGCAGCTCCCCAGGTAACGTTGCTCTCCTCTGGATGTTCTCCTCTTTCATTTTTTCATGGCTTCTTTCTTTAATCCTTAAAAATGCCCCATGGGAGACTGGGAGACTTCTGTGTGACTTTGTTCATCTAGATGATTTCAGTCTCACTTGCCTCTCTCTCTCTCCCTCAACTGCAGGACAAATATTCCCAGAATAACAGCTCTTGGTTCACCCAACACAAACATTCCCACAGATAGAGCACTTTGGTCTCTCTCTCTCTCTCTCTCTCTGCTCTGTCTCTCTCGCCCTCCTTCTCTTTCCCTCTACCCTCCTTGTTTGTTTGTTTTAAAGCAACAGTTCTCTAACAGGGCATTGAGGGGTTTTAATCTCACACGAAGGTCCGAGAAGCCCATCTAGGGCAGACTGAAGGACACTTGTCCCTCCCCAGAGGACGGATCCTGCTCAGGTTCCTCACCCTCAGGCGACCAAAGAGATACCTGATATGCTTGTCTCAGCTTTCCCAGTGAGGTAGGGCAAAAGACCCATGAGAGTTGAATACTTGTTTTTCCATAAACAGTTGGGATGACGTTCAGATTTAGAGTTTTGGAGTGGGACATAATGTCTGTGCCAACATCCTCAGGGCACAGCATGTCTCACCCTGAACCAGCCCAAAACTATGGACCAACTGACAAACCTGACCTGCCAAATTCATCCTTCACAGTGTGTGAAATCCTTCAGTGCCTGAAGTTCAAAAACTGTCCTGAAGATTTCATCCACTGTTTAAAAAAGATGTATTTTTTATTTTTACAATACATATTAGAGACGTATCATACATGAATATACATCACACAACAGCATTAGCATATATCTGTCTGTCTGTCTCTCTGTCTGTCTGTCTAACTATAAATATTATAAATGACATTAAAAAATGTTCTACAAACGTTACTCCAACCTTTTTTATAACTTTGAGAACTTTCAGAGAACATTAGCCAACTCAAAGCTGATTGTCTGCGTTCATTAGCTGTTTTAGGAGGTGGATTAGCTCGACAATCTGCTTTTGAGGCCAATGTTCAGCTTGTGTTTCAGTGTCTTGCTTTCTTTGGTGTAATAAACCAGAAATATTATTTGCCATGTAAGTATTTTGTTTAAATGCCTTTTAAATATGTAAACAATCCCATGAACCCAGGGCAAAAATTCCCAGCTTACATGCTCGCATACTAACAGCTAACTATAGCAGACTAAACAACAGCCAGAGTGATTTACATGAACTCGTATTTGAACGGTGCAGCACATTTTTTTCTTCCTGCAATTCAACAGAAAGCCTGAGTCAATACTGAGCAAAGAGGCCGCAGACAAACTCTGTGATTAAAAGCACTTCCTGTCTGAGTAAAGATTCATGGGTTGTTCATATTGATGCTGGGAACATAATCAAACCTTCATACATTAGTGCCAGTGGTTAACAAGAATCCTCAATAACTAAATTAATCAGATACAAAAGTGGAATTAAATTAAAAAATGAACACGACTCTTTTGTGTTCCCTAACAAAGCGGTACCATTTAAACCACGTTTTCCATTACTACATTAAAACCACGGACATCAAAAAGAAAAAAACAGAAATAATCCAAAAGTTTACATTATTTACATTATTTAAAGGAGATTTTACATTAATTTAGCATGAGTTTACAATAGTAACAATTACTGTGAGGTAGCTGATAGAAACGGTGGTCTGTTCAAATCACAATGGTACCAAAGACAACACATGACACTGTAATGACACTGTGACACAAAAACTCATTCGTTTACATTCACTGACAGCTGCCATCTAATGAATAACCACAGAATTACAAGCACCAGCGTTTCTATTTGTGTGCGCACTGCTGCGGTACTGAGGTGCTACAGAACCAGAAAAGCAGGGTAAATTATTACACAAACCTCATTCACTGCACTGGTCATCCACTGACTGAATGCATATTGATTTGTGCACAATAAACCAGATGTGGAGAATATTAGTCACACTGTACTGTGATGTACTGTAATGTGAACAGAAATGCACAGAAAGGGAGATAAAAACACTCAATAGCACAATAGTCTCAATAGCTTTCATTTCATTGCACGTTTAATGACCTGTTACAAAATGCAGATGTTTTTTTTCTTGAAAAAACAGATAGATTTTACATAAAATTACGATGAAATAATGTGTTTTTGTTTAATGAAAACTGCATCTGAGGTCTGGAATGCGCACACGGGAAACAACAGGCGCACATTTTTTCAAAGCTACGTTAAATTTGTGTGTTGCGAAATATCGCCATAAACCAAAAAATAACTAGATTTTAAAATTTTCTGAAAATGACAAACTGAGAATGAGACTGTGCAAAGCTGCCGCCATGATTGTAAGGTGTTTGTCAGTAGCTGGTGTTTGCCAAGGTGTTGCTATGCAGTTGCTAGGGCTATTCTGGTGTTCAGGTTGTTTGCTAGGGAATTGCTTACTAGCCCAAATCGAAAACCTCACGCTCTCGGCTTAGTTGTTTTTGTTTAATCACACATTTTCACGTGAAAATTCACGTGTGAAATTCTATTAATGTGAAATCGTTCAAACTACATAAAAAACACATTGATGATTTTCTGAAATCACACATAAAATTAATATAGTTTTCTATAACAGTAACAGTCTCCCCACCCCCTCCCCCCAATGTCAATTAATCATTGCAACTGATGTCAATTAATCATTGCAACTGATGTCAATTAATCATTGTAGTGTTCTTAGTAGTGTAACGGTAAGTCAGACTCAAGACACGGATGTTAGAATAATCAAACAGGAGGGTTTATTGAACAGTATGAAGACAGAAACTGTTGGCAGGTAAGTATAGATGATTATATAGTTCTTTTAGTTCTTTAGTTTGTCTCTTGTACCAGGTTCGGGATGATGAGAAATGACTGTGGGGTATCCAGGAGCTGGTTTCTTGAATACAGGTAAGCAGACAAAACAATGAGGCTGGAACACACAGGGAGCGTGGAGATGTGGAATCAGGTTAAGTAACTTTGCTTGAGTTTGAGTCCTTTTCCATAACGGAGACCAGACAATGTGAGTGTGTGCAGTGTGTGTTCTTACAGTGTGTGTTGATGAGTGTGATGAGTGTTCATGGAATGTTCAGAATGTGTGTTCTGTGATTCTTTTCACTCTATGAGTCACATGCAGCTGTGTCCTGAGGGGAAGCAGTGCAATTCACTCTAATTCAGATGTGTGTGTGTGTGTGTGTGTGTGAGGGGGAGCATCAATTGTATAAAGAGAAAGGTGCAAATATTTAGAAATGGAGGTAGTAGCAGTCGTGTGTACACTCTCTATATTGTGGAACCCTGGGAACTGTGGGGTTCCTGAAACTTACACAGGCACACAAATACACATACACAAAAGTCAAACAGTTTCAATATGAGCCACATTAATCACACTGACACTTATAGAAGTCGAACAAGTGCTGGACACACACAGACAGACACACAGACAGACAAATAGACAGACAAATAGACATATATACACCGATAGATCTGGAGATTCACATAATTAAGATTTATTCGTATACACATTCTTAATTTCATATTTTACTTACTCTCTTGCCCAAATAAACACATGCACGCACGCACACACACACACACACACACACACACACACTCACACATTCTCTGGCATCCTCACTGCCATGTGACAGATAAGAGAAAATGAGTTGTGTGTATGTGTGTGTATGTGTGTGTGAGAGAGAGAGAGAGAGAGAGAGAGACAGAGAGATGCCGTCCCTGTGCACCAGAGCTGTTTGAAGTTTTGGTGCGTGTGCCTATGCATATATGCGCTCGTGTGTGTGTGCGTGCTAACCTACTTTGTTTTGCATATAGGCTAATAAGTGTTTGCTCCTGAATCTTTCTGTGAGCATAAATATTTATGAGGATTATAATATAATAGCGGCAACCCACGAGAATGCCACACAGAAGCACACAAACAGCCGGCGGAATTGAGACTAGTTTAACACAAGTCCAAGGCCACCAACAGAACGCTCATGCATTTCCTCCCTGACACCCAAACACGCCATCACACACCCCCAGAATGGCATGAATAGACTATTGAAAGAGAACGATGAGTCAAAATGTCTCTGTGCGTATGTGTGTAATGTTCTATGACAAGCCTGTTCCAACGCATGTGAAACGCTCTATTCTCTGCTCTTATTTTTAGCACAAAGCTCTGCACTTGTTAATATCCATAAGGAACATTATTTTGGGGGGGTCATGCATTCTGTTTTGGGGGACGACTGTGACCCCCGCTGACCTTGGGAATGTGGACGGGTGTATCTGGGAACAGAACATGAGATTTAATTTAAACCAGCAGACAACAGTTCACATAGAGGTTGGAGTGATTTAAAACGAGCTTTATGGTCT
>JAZGTJ010002712.1:0-17550 GCA_036877575.1 Botia almorhae | reverse complement strand
GTACACTGTGGGGAAATCTCTCCACAAAGGCAGTAAGACCTGAAATTACCTACATTGTAGGCACCGGGCAAATGGTCCCCATGAGGAGCATGCCTAAATAAATGTATAAAATATTTTTATAATATATTAATACACATAACACACAATACACGGAATAGAATACACTAATATCTCAGATAAACGTGCCTGTGTGTGTGTCTGGTGTGTGTGTGTGTGTGTGTGTGTGTGTGTGTGTGCAGAGTTTCTTTCTGCTCTAGGCTCTTTTTGTTATTGCTGCACTCACATGCTGAAGTCTGTGGGGGGCGTGTGTGTGTGTGTGTGTGTGTTTGCGTGTGTGTCAAGTTTTTCCTCCCAAAGATTCCTTTGAGCTTGAGGGGATGTCGAAATGGAGGAGAAAACAATACAACTGTGTGTGTGTGTGTGTGTGTGTGTGTGTCTGAATGTCATAAACCAGTACATTATGATACACTGTAATATTGCTGTAAACCACCGAGAACTATATCTGTAATGACTGGAGAATATTTTGACACTGCATCTCCAAAGAATCATCAAACAGGCATGAATGCTTAATCAACACTGCAAATGCATGAGGCTACTGTACATACTGTAGCACGCTGCTCCATTATTGTGACAGGAACAAACCTCAGTACTAACAGGGGTGATCAACTTTCCTTCAAATGTCTGTGACTCTGTGCTTTTAAATCTGTTATTATTCAGGTAACCCGCAACAAACATATCCACTTAACTAACTAGCTTAGCGAGATGACCACCTTGATCTGCTATGACGACATAGAAAATATAGTTTAGTGAGAGTTCATGCTGTAGCATCTCAACATGCATTAAATGATAAACTGTGGCTGTTTTAGAATGTCTTATTGCCTAGCTAGAAGTGTGTGCTTTACATGCTTTAGTAAGGCTGATTAATTAAGATAATACAGAAATAGATAAATGCAACTAATTTTGCATGTTACGAATGAATTAGGAGCCGTGAAGGTGATACTTTGGAGGAATTTAAAAGACAGCTGACTTGGCACAAGCTCCAGCACACACTTGCATATTAATTCACATTTTGTCTGCATGATGACCTGGTTGCTAAGAGGCAACGGAACGGTTAAATTGAACAAGCCTCAATTAGCTGATGCTTTAGCCAAGTGACTGGGAAACTCCGCGGCTAACAATTATAGGTATTAAGAACGTTTCTATTAAGCAACCAAAAAATAAAAAATGCTATTTTAAAAGTTTGGGGAACGTTCAAAACATCTAGTTTTTTAAAAACACTGTATCAACGTTATGGCTTGGTTACTAGAACATTATTCAAACAGTATTTTAATTCTGTAACTTTATAAAATGCTCCACTAACAACTTAAGAAAAACACTTAATATTAAAAAATAAAATTAAAAAATGTTCTAATAACGTTACTGCAAGAATGTTTTAATAACTTTGAAAGAACGTTTAGAGAACATTAGTCAATGTTCTAAGAACATTACCTGTTTTTGTCTATGGAGCGCACAAAACAAGCCCAATTTAAAGCCACGCATACACGATTCCACACAACAAAGGGTCTCCAAGGAGAAACCCAGCAGCCCAACAAACATGGAAACAAAAAGGAACTGTTTTCTACAGCCAAACTTCTGCTGTTGTTTTGCAAAGAAGCGCTGGATCGGAAATCTGGCTTTAAATCGGCTGCTGTAATATGGTGTGACAACTGGTCACAGCTTATTAAAGCAGAGGAGCATGCTGGGAGATAAATTAGTGACTCAGCCTCCAAAAGAGTCAGAAAGAGGAAACTGAGGAGGAGGAAGAGGAAGTGGGAAGCTGAAAGGACAGGAAATTCAACAGAGGAGCGTGGAAAGGTAAAGAATGACAAAATTACAAGGATCCAGGAGAAACTGAGTGGGTGAGAAAAGAACAGCGCAGATGGAAGCACGAAGAAAACGGGGATGAGGGAGAAAGTGGGGGAGAGAGAGAGAGCGCGTCTTCCATTGTCTCACTCTAATGAAGCAAAACATGTTTGTCTGTTACAAATGACCAACAGGCGTAAAGACTTTACAGTTTTGTAAAGCCCTCTAGATACAAGATTACATTAACCTCTGTGAGGAAACATCTCACACACACACACAAACATTCAACACTTATACGTTATTCTAAACACATAAAAAGAGTTCTATGAGGACAAAATCACACAAAACCAGCCAAGAACATGCTTGACCCCAAAATCAAAAGAACAATTCATTTCCCTTTAATATCTCATTACTGTAATGCAAATATTTTATGATATCATTAATTTGTCACAAATTAATTTATGCTGATGTTTCACTGCAATATCAAATGTCTGGACATGTTTAGATAGCATTAAAATAATGCAAGAACACCAAATTTGTAGCGCCCCAATAATTTTGGGGCTGAAATGTGAAATGATGTTCAATTGAGATTTACCCATAATCCCTTATCTGAGCAGAACATTCATGTGTCGTGTTCTCGCTGTACTCTCTGTCCTATGTGTGCGTCCACTGTCTGCGGGAGATGCTCGGAATCACTCAATCAGAAAAAAAGCGACAGACGGAAGAGGACAAAAACAAAATTAAACCAAGAAAACAGCGGCGGGAAGGAGATGGGGGGTGTCTGGTAATCAAAGATGAGGAATGAAATCCTTGTTCAGCTGATTAAATCATTTTGTCCGCTAATAGCGATGGTTATGCCTTATCAAGCGCGGCCACCCCCCTCAACATGTCTGAAAGTCCTCAGGAAATCTGTAAATTACAGCTGTGTTTTAAAAGAGCCAATCAGCCCAGCCCAGCAAGACAGCCACACGGCACGCCACAGGACGGCCAAGGTTTTATTAAGACCAGCGCTGCCTCTTAAAGGTGGGGGACAGCCTGAAGACACATTCTAATGAAAACAAAGGCAAGACAATTTGAATGAACTTCCTTCATTACTGGCTGTTAAAGGTAGGTTAGGCAATTTCGTAGAGGCTAGCAAGAGCAGCCTAGCTTTGAAAACATAAAATCCTGGCCTCCCTTCAGAACGATCTCCAAAGGAGATCAGTTGAATTTAACCAGATTTGGTTGAATTTAACTCTCTGCTCTGTGAATTTAAATCACTGCTCTGTGATTGACAGCTCATAATTGATGATTTAACAAAATGAGAGACATATGTACACTGGTTGTGACCCATATGGACACACAATAGGTTAAACACATGTCCTGCAAAAGACAGCTGGTGAACTGGGAGAGAATGTAGAAGATGGATGTTTGTGAGAGTGACAGAGGGATGCGAGGTTTATATATCTCAATATCTAACAGGACATGAAATCACTTAAAACTACTAAAAGAAAAAAACAATAACTTTTACAAAACAATAACAAAAAACATTTACTTTTGCCATGTCTATATTTGGTTTTGGTTAAGTGGAATTTATTCCCTCTACTGAAAGAATCGAATGAAAATTCCGAAATTTCTCCCCAGCTAACAATTTTATGTCGTAAGAACATTTCCCTAATGCTTGCATTAAGTAACAAAAATGTTAAAATTGTCATTTTGAATGTTCTAGGCACTTTTAAAATGTCCAATTTTTTTGACATTCCATTAACAATATCACCGGATTATAGGAATGTTCTTAAAGCACGTTTTAATACTGTAACATTTTTTGTAAACATTTTAAAACGTTCCACTAACAACTCAAAAATAACGATTTTGATATACGATATATAACATTAAAAAAGTTGTACTAATGTTACTGCAAGAACTTGTTTGATAACTAGAGGGTTTTTAGAGAATAGTACCCAACGTTCTGAGAACGTTCCCTGTTAGCTGGGTCTCCCAAAACCTCAAGCATTCCAGACCAGAGAAATACTGATGATGAAACATTGTGCTTGTGTGAGGCAGATGTCTCCACACACGTGTCTCACGTTTCTATCAGCAGGACTTCAGATTAAGTTCAGTGTCTACTGCAGTTTATCTCAGCGGGTACTGTAGTATCTCTCATGCTTGTATGTTCATCTCCAGCTGGTTCTGACCAAACTAAGAAGCTTTACCTTGAATCTCAACTGCCGTCTTTATTCTCCTCTGGCACGTGCTTGCACGCGCACACAATCCAGAGCGGCCTTCATGCAAAGCCATCGGGACAATCTCACATTAGTCACAGAGTTTTAACAGACTGTGCTAAAGACATTTACATTAGATCAGTTAAGTGGATGGATTCTGCTGCCCATCGGCTAAGCAGTGCTGACTGTGGAAGGAGGGATTTCTAAAGCTGCTTTCACTGTAATGAACTATCAGAATAAATTTCACACAAACGTTTACTATAAAACTGGGGGACATCCATAGACATCCATTAATTTTGTATAAGGCTAATGACACCCTCTGTCCCCTAAATCTTACCCTCACAGAAACATGTGCATGACATTTTATATATTTTTAAAAAATGATGCCTCCTTAATGTACTTTTCTGTACGTATGTTGGTGTCAAATGAAGCCAAACTGACATTTCCCAGGAAATCAGACCCAACAGCTCAAATCATAAATCACTATTATAAACTTACCATTGAGTGCAGGTGAGGTAAAGAGATCATGCTGAGCACTATTCTGTCATATATCTTCATGTACTAACTGTTTTTTGTTTATTTTTAGCCCAAAAAGTTACAGATTTCTGTTGCCGATTTTTTGCTGCCAATTTATGCCATTATATCCACTTAAGAACAGTAAAATGTCCTTACAAGTCGGTTGCCATGATATTTCACTACATTACTAAAAATATTTGGCCCTCACAAATACACGTAAACGTATTTACACACTTTTCTAGAGAGGAAGCACAGAAGGACAGACATATGGTGCATATGCTTGTCAAATAAGGAAAGCGCAGGACAGAACGCAAGAAGGAAAAGAGACATTCTGACTGTTATACGTCATGTCACTCTGTGTGTAAATGTAATTTGGCTGCTCCAAAAATCCCGGCAGATAACGCAGCCTCAGGATGGAGAGAGCCACACAGCAAACAAATGCCCCGGTGAAGAGGAGGAGAACTCCACAGGAGGGCAGTAAAAGAAACGTGCATGAGGAAATCCTCGAATCAATAATTCATAGCGCTATAATTACACACATCTGTCTCATCGCAAAGAGAGCGAGAGAGAGACAGAGAGAGAGAAAGAGAGAGACAGAGAGAGAACTATGTAATTCGGTGCTGTAAAATATTAAAAGCTTCTTGTAATTTTAAGCGAGAGACTGAGGCTAGTTCACAGCAGCAATGAATGTAGGCCATTTCACTACTGCATAAAAACAGCATTTTGAAAATGTTTTTTATACGTTATTTGAAGATAGTTTGGTAGCAGTGCTTGATTGATTATGAGTTTTTTAACTAGCTAAATAAATTACATCTATTTGGCATTTTGTAATTTAATATTAATCTCTAACCTGATGATCTGTGTTATTTAAAGTTATGCATTTGGTAGAAACTATACATTTGATCAGTATGTGTGTTTCCTGGGAACCAAACCCACACCTTATTGTTTTCTTTATGCAATGCTCTACCAGCTGAGCTACAGGAACATTATCTAAGCCTAATTTGAAAAAGCTCCCAAAACAGAAGGAAATGGTGATGGTCAACGTCCAGAATCAATTTTTTCTAAAACATTATTTATTTCCAGGTTTAAATGCACACAGTAAAAAAGGTCACAATAAATAACAGAACTGTGAAGCTATTTTACACAAAAAAATCGCTAGAAATAAATGAAAATACAAAATGCCTAACCTCAGAATGGTTTAACATCGGCCAATAAATCAGCCATCATGCCAAATGCACGCATCATCAATTTAAGAATCCAAACCTTCAAAAACCCGGCTTGATAACTTTTCCTGTAGCTCAAACGGTAAAGCACTGCGTTAGCTGCGCAAAGGTTGTGGGTTCGATTTTTGAGGAATGTACTGATCAAATGTATAACTCGAATGCACTGTAAGTCGCATTGGAACCAAATATCCCACACAAATGCATATGCAGTGACTTAAACACACACACACACAAAATGAAAGCAAACACACACATACACATGCATGCACACAATCTGTCCGAACAGAACTTTTACCCTGTGGCAGTACGCGTACGCTCGTGTTTAGAAGTGAAAGCATGTCACACGACAGTTTTTTTTCTGCTAAAGTGATTCACGTAACTGGGCAGGTTGCTGCGTGTTTTGGGTAATCACTGATGGATGTTTATCTGCTACCTGCGTCTGTACTGGAACAGACAGATAAACGCATCGTTACGCAACACATATCGCTGTCATTCCAGCTGTCAAGAAGCCACAGTCATAACAATGACCCTTAAAACAGCCTTATAAAGCCGTCTTACACCACAGTTTAGTGCTCGTAGACACATACAAGTTTTCCAAGCAAAGAATTGGTGGAAAAATGCAAATGAAACAGAGATTCTATGTAAAACATTGAAGCAGGTGCATGTCGATTGTGTCAAGAACAAAGAGAATAATTATCTGGAGTGTCTCTTTAGCTACGAGAAAATTCTTGCAAATTCTTCCTAACACGCAGCAGACGCTCACACACACATGCAGGAACTAACACACAAGGGTCTCTGCTGACCGCCCTCAGTTCTTCTTAACCTTGAGCCGTCAGCGCTTCAAACACACACACACACACACACACTCTAAAGTGCCGTCTTCGGTCTTACCCGGTCTTCACTATTTCTTCTCAGGGTTCCCACTGGCAGTTTGAGCAGCAGCCTGCGGGTCCTGCCGGGTGTTACGGCGGCCTGGACCACCATGGTGTGCGTCTGAGTGAGGGTCCCGGTGTCTGTTTCACGAGCGTTACGCGTCTGCTGCCCCGGCACAGACAGACGGGCTCTTCCTGTCTCTCGCTGCGTCTCCACGGCTCCCTGCCTCCAATATCCTTGGCTGCTTTTTTCTCTTTTCTTTTCTCCCTGTATCACCCCTTTCAGGCGTCTTTCTCTCTCGTTCTCCCTGTTTCCTGTGTGCTCTGGCAGTGGGCGTCCTTCGTATGTTCCCGTTCAGATGTCTTCAGCCCATACTGTGACGGGTTTCATAGCGATTCCTTACGAGGAGTGTGAGCGCGTTTCACTCCGCAAGAGAGGGAGAGAGAAAAAGGGGGAGAGAGAGCAGGAGGGAGGGAGATTGTTGTCTCTCTCTCTCTCTTTTCGTCACTCTCTCTGTAAGTAGCGGTGGAAGAGTTTGTGCTCTAGATACGTCAGAGTTTGCTTCCTCCAGCCAAACTCAATCCAGGTCATTGGATTAATACCACACACACACACACACACACACACACAGCGAGTCATGTGACAGCGTGTAAAAACACATGCGTTTGCATGGCTGAATGCACAAGATAGTTCAAATTTGTGTATATGTCAGAGTTTATCACGGAAGATCAGTTACGTGTGTGTGTGTTCTCCTCAAACTGAATATCTGATGTTTAGCCATCTGCTGTTCAGATTAGCTGTAAATCCCATGGCTGTTTTCACCAGACACACACACACACACAGACAATGGGAAAACACCCTAAAGCTGCCAACACAATTACACACTGAGGTGGTTGCACATGTGTGTATGTGAAACATTATCGGCTGTTTGTCTTAACAGCGAGCAGGTCTTGTTAAACGACGTCTGTCTGTCCTGCTCTGCTCTTCAGAACTAAATGAAGCGAACAGCACACTACAATCTGCTCAGTGTTGGGTGTCCGTCTCTCCCTCAGTTTTCTCAGGCCTGTGCAATACAGCTGCTCAGGTGCTCTGAATGGTTGTTATGGTGTTCTGAGCGGTTGCTAAGTGGTTGATTCCACCTCCTCTATTATATTAGACCCTAAATATGGCTTTGGTTCTCTGCTTAAATACATGTCTGTGGGATTTCCTATCAGCTAATCATTTAATCCGGTCTTCTGGACACTGGGAAGAACTGGAAAAAGCTTTCCCTGGGAACTTCTAAATGTTCGAAGACCCCAGAGAATTAATAAATAAATACCCACCGCTAGCTGCACATCCTGTTACCAAACTCACAGGGAACGTTCTCAGAACATTGGCTAGCGTTCGATAATGGTTTTCCCAAGTTACCCAAAAACTGCTGTAACGTTAGTAGAACGTTTTTTTAATGCTATATATTATACATATTAAAAGCGTTAATCTAAAATTGTTACAGAATTTTTAAAATGTTTGAATAAAGCTCTTATAATCAAGCAATAACGTTAATGCAGTGTCTAAAAAGTGGAAGTTTTGAACGTTCATTTCAAAATACATTTTTTTACATATTTCCTACCTAACGGAATTGTTAGGGAAACGTGTTTACAACCTTAAATTTATAGCCGGGTGGTCACCACAGTGTATGTGTTTTAAATGCTATGTGAGGGATTCTAGAAGGATATTATCCATTCATTGCCTGTCAGATTGGGAGACCAATAATGTACATTTGTGAATACATGAATACATAGAGAGAGAGAGAGAGAGAGAGAGTGTGTGTGTGAGTGAAAGAGAGAGGGGAGGGGGGCTTTCCTTGTTATAATCCTCGCAAACATCATTCATTCAGTAGCTGGCCTAGATTAGGAATATTAAAACCGCTTTCTATTTTTATCACACTGGCAGCAGACTGCAGAGCCACTGAGGTTTTGGACGGATCTGTGTGTTCGTGCCACATTATGGCTGCAGGAAAACTGTTTTTATAGCTCAATTCTGCCTGAGATGGATGAACTGGAGAATTCATATATTCAGCACACTGTGTTTGTTGATCCAACACAAACACAAACACACACACACACACACACACACAAACAAGTTATTACCTCCTGTGTAACTGTGACGTCCATAATACAATTTTGAGTGGAGAGAACGCCTGGGGATATGAGCACTAACTCACACACACACACACACACACCTGAGTGTTTTTTTCAAAAACAACAGGCCATTTCAGCAAAAGGTCTGAACATGTTCCCATTCCAGACACACGCGTTCCCCGTAAATTAACCTGTCACATGCTTGCAGTCGCGCTAAATGAATTTAACCAATAATAACAGTCTAATAACAAAGTCTCTAAACATCCTCAGTAACACAAGCATGATGGGAGTGTGTACCGCAGGGGATGGGGGGCTGCTTCAGTTGTTGTAATAGAGAGCTGTTTCTGATACAGGACTGCAGGGGTCTTAAGGACCCTGTTTACACCGAACCCTTTAATCTCAGCCCGTGGCACTGTGTGTGCATCTGACACGATGTACATTGCGGTATCATGCATTAGCATAATTATTGCAAACACCACACAGACGCCCACACGCTGTTCTGCTTCTGAGAGGTTCTCAAGATCTGAATCCAGTATGAAGTCCCGCGCTGGTGCTGTATGAACGGAAGACGATTGGATGGAGGGGAAATGGTGTCGTAATAGTTATCGTGGGAAAGGGTGGGGCTGAAAATACTGACTGTGACAAGAATGAGAGAAACTGCAAGTGCCGACAGAATTCATGCGTATAAAATACTTTAGTGAAGTTTTGATAAGGGCTATCCCAGCTAACCACAAACATTCTCACAATGTTGGCTAACGTTCTCTCAAAGTTCTCTCTAAGTTATCAAAAGCGTTCTTAATGCAACAGTAGAAATTTTCAAACGTTATATATGTCGTGTATATCAAAACGTTATTCTTAAGTTGTTAGTGCCACGTTTTAAAAAGTTAAAAATGTTTGAATAATGTCTAAAAAATCATTCCTAGAACATTCACAATAACATTTTTTACATTTGTGTTACTTCGTGGTACTTAATGGTTATTTTTGTTACTTAATGGTTACGTAATGTTACATAACGTTCTTACAACCTGAAATTGTTAACTAAGATGGCATTCAAGTTCACAAATTATAAACTATCACTCAAAAACTAAAACAACATTTTTTTAGAAAACTTAAATCACCCGTGCTCATTTAACTCATTTTAATCATTACAAATGTTGCTGCAAACTGTTGTCAATATGAATGCCTTCATGGAGTCTACATAGCACATTACACATCAAAAACTCTTACTTTAAAAGAACAAGGAAAATCCTGTTTTTCATGACACGGCCTCTTTAAATATCAAAGTGACAGAAATATCAATGGGAGACAATACAGGGGAGTTTCCCCTCCACTGAAAGACATCTTACATAACCTGTGAATGCTACACACCAAAGCCCTATTCAATAGAGCAAGCCAGAGAGCAGGAGAGCGTTTTGTTCCAAGTGAAACATTTGAATGCTGGGTGCTGTTGCTATGTTTAGGAAACATGAAAAGAACAAACCTGCAGTTTCTTCAGGTTGAAACACTGGAACAATGTTGTGTGTGTGAGGTGCATTTACAACAGAGATCACTTTGAATACAGCAGGAACACCGCAGTGCTGCCAAGCACACAAGCACAGCCGAACAAACACACGCTCTCACACACAATAGCCTTTCTTTCTCACTTTATATGGTGACCGCGTTTCACCCTGTCCTTCAGATAGCTGTGTTACTCATGGGAGACTCACACATGCACGCACACACGCACACAAACACACACACAGAGGCAAAGATACCCCAACCATTGTGTATGTGTGAGTGTGTGATACAAAGGGGCAATAAAATGGAGTCATGGCCATCTTTGCCCTTTACAACACCCTATTGTTTCCATGGTGATGGGTGACAAACTGCTGCTTATGCCCTATACCCCCAAAACAATTGAATCACACCCACCCACACTCATGAACATACTGTTTAGGTGAAGTGTGTACAGTTATATTAAACACACACACACACACATATATATATATATATATATAGTACTCTTGATTTGGGACAGTAAGCACCTTTGAAGAATTTTTTTATTTATATTATTCATTATTTACTGCTAAATTAAAAAACAAAACACAGTACAGTGAGCTATCACAGACACCAGTGTTTCATGTCATGAGCTGTACCTGGACACCAACATTTTTAGAGTACAATTATTCATTTCCAAAAATAGCGACAAAGTCATTCTGAAGGATCTTACATCAGAATAATCAAATACATGGAACATGGAATAAATGGAAGAGGATCGGTACATATAATCAGAGCTCTGTTCTTCTGTTCTCTGTGACTTCCTGTACAAACTGCAGACTCTTGATAAGGAACAGAGAGAGAAACAGAGTTGTGTCTCACTCCAATATGTTCTTCAGCTCTCTGCTCTTTGTTGCTAGGCTGTTTGGTTGCTAGAGTGTTACTAGGGTGCTTACAAAACAGACCATCCCTAAATCTGTGAGATATACAGATATCTACTGGGTTTTTAGTTCTTTTTTCTTATTTGCTGGGTAAAAATTCCTCAATTATGAACAATAAGACTAACAGCATGTACCATTCAATATATGTGCATGTATGTAGATATGCAATATATGTAGATACAAATATATCGCATGTGCCACGAACCAATACATATGCGCAAACACTGCATGACACACAGTTTCACTAAACACTAAAACACTAAACAACAACGTGCCAAGTACAAGAGCATGTAACTGAGGTTGACTTGAAACCCCACATCAGTTTGTTACAGTCTCTCCATCAATCACCAACTTAGATTCTGAGCTTCACAGTATTTTTCAGTGCAATTATAATCATGAAAATGATGTTTCTCTATGGCACACACACACATACACACACCAAGTTAAATGCATCTGTGTACCAGAGTATTCCTGTAGCCTGGGTGGTATGGAATGCCGCTAGAGGCATCAGGTTGTGGGTTTGAATCCCAGGAAACTCACGTACAGTAAGTAGTGACAAAAACTATTTACACTGAAGGTAACGCAGGTCACCTTTAAGCATCCGTCAATGCCTGAATGTATGAAATAATTAAATGGCACATCCATGCTGTGTGTTTGGGTGTGTTTGACAGAGAGAGAGAAAGAGAGAGAGAAAGAGACAGATTAAATTTGACTTACAAACACATCCATTAGCATGTGCTCCAGCGTCATCTCTAGATCGTCCAGCTTCGCTGCCAGGGTCATGTTGAAATTGTCCTATCAAACCTAACTCAACAAACTGACTGAGGTTGTGGTTTAGTTAGTTAAACTTAGTTAAACTTTCATGTAAGGTTGCTTGAGGTTGTTTACATTAAAGTCTAGAACTGAGGTTTGGTATGACAGCACCACTTGTGTCTTGTCCACTGGATGAATCCTTTATGCTTTCTTCTCTTTGGATAAAAGCATCTAAACTATTTCTATACTGCCGCCAAAACACACATCCAGAGCTTTCCAAATTGTTCCATCCATAACAAAAATGCAGGCACTACGAAATGTCCAATTCCTTTGGGATAATCCTGCAGTGTGTTCTACTTGGTCTTTTGCTTCCTCTTCGATACTTTGTTATCAATACGTCTTTTGCAACAGCCAGAAGATATCTGGATGACAGGGGACCACTGTGAACACAACGTCCTCAGGCTTTGCCTTGTCCTGCATATGTTACATTGGGTCACTTAGCCAGTAAATAGGCAGTCCGCTTGTTGCATGCATGTCAAGCAAAGTCTTGCCAGCCTTTGGTTCGGTTCTTGGAAGTCTTCAGACCATATGACACTTAAACAACCGTCTTGCAAACTTTCTCAAGCTGTACACAGTGTTTCCCACACAAAACCTCACTGAGATAAGAACAGAACGTGCTACAACTCCTCATAACTTCATTATTGAGGAAGACTGTTTGCGTGTGTGTGTGTGTGTGCATCCGCCTCTTCCTGGGGGCAGTGGACCCACAGTACATCTCTTTGTGCACTAAAACCCATGAGGATGATGAGGACCAGAGGGGGTGTCTGTGTCTAATGCCCATCTCATTCACACGGGCCCTCTCATAAAAACGGGCTTTGTGTTGCACGTTAATGAAGGGCCAAGAATGTCCCTCAGATGCCCCGGGCCACAAAACAAGGCAATGTGCCGACTCTTATGTAAGTTATGAGGAAGGGAGAGGAAGAGGCAGCGTGAGTCGCTGGGTGAGCGCTTTGCTGATTATGGCTAATTATTTGTCTCATACAATAAGATGTGATGTGATTAGGGCCCTCGATATGAGGTAGATTTTCTCCTAGAGAGCTGAATTGTGTTAATGTGTGTGTGGTGAGATAGACAGAACACAGGGGCGTAATTATAGATAGCAGGATGTGACTTCATTTGAGTCACAGTTTTAAGTTTAGCCAGCACTGCTGAGAACACATCCATATACTTATATAGGCAAACAGCTGTTAGCTCAGAAAACAGGCCTAATCTTGCATGTGTGTGTGTGTGTGTGTGTGTTGTAAAGCTATAAAACTTTCATGTTGCTATGGCAACCGCATGTTCAATGATCAAACGATAAAGATAAACTCACACATGATCAGCAAAGCCACAACTTTTCAAAACTGGCTTCATGAAAAATAATGAAAGGTTCTACAGTTTTTCATAACATTTTTTCAACAATATTCTTCATGATTCCAGCAGAATTGGTACTAGAATAGTTTGCACTCATGTGCTTGTTCTGAATGTGTCACAACGGGATTCATAGTGTCACACAACTTGGCGTGAAACCTTAAAGCCACACATTCGCTCCAGATCAAGACCTTGTCACGATGTACGAGAAGTATATTCATTCCCTATACTGGCATACATGCACATTTGAACTGTGGCTGAACGCCCACAGACCAATCCCATTACGGGGGCCACTGCCAGCAGCGTGATTAATCTACTGCTCTCTCTTCTGTAGTAATGGAGCTAAAGTTCAGTGTGCTGGACTGTCTGCATGACTGACAGGAGCTTTCGAGAAACTTTCCGACCTGCAACGGTTATCATGACATCATCATGACATCACTATGTAGTCTAACCAATAAACACACCCATAGAGCAAAAGATTGACAGGATGACTTCACTGATGGAAGCAGAAACTGACCAATAACATCTAAGAGTTCTCTACTATATGACCTACACGGAGATTACAGATTCACACGTCAAATCACATCTACTGTACGGTGAGGTCTAAACATCTGAGACCAGATGTCCTCACCAGAGGAACATCCTCTATGTTGCAATGTTTTCTAATTTAATAATAACAAAAATATTAGGCTATCATCATACTTTTGACTTTCATGTCAAATTCAGAGCCAGCTTGCTTTCTCTTTGTGTTGTCAAGCCAGCTTGAGTGTTGTATGACGACTCAACCACACATCAATACCAACATATTACCTCATATTTACATACTTGGCTAAGTCTATGATTAGCATGTATTGTATGCTGAACTTCCTAATGCACAACATTCAGATTTCCTCTTACCTTAAATGGGAACATAGTGAAAATAAGTTTTTAGGCCAGGAAGACACTTCTCCTCACTGTCCCATGAATTATTGACTCAAAGTTCCTGCTGTCTGTGCTCAATGTCACAGCCCGTGTCCTGGCCTGACCACGTTTTTTGATTACGCGCAGCCATTTGACAGACATCCAAAGAGTTCTGACCTTACTGACTCTCCAAGTCCTTTCAGTAACACAGTCTGGTTCCTGAGCAGAATTTCATGAGCCACACACATGCAAACATGACCTGCAGTCTCTCTCACACGCTCTTTGGAGCTTAGCACAGACATGAGAGAAAAAAGACTTAGTGGAGATCCATTTTGGTTCTGACCTAAAGCCTCTGTTCTTCACTGACAAACATCAGTCCAATAATCTGCTGTGGGACAGCTCACCACATATCTCTCTCTCTCTCTCTCTCTCTCACATCTATCTATAGAAATATATATAAATTTAATTTATGCCCTTTTGTACATACTTGTTTATATGTAATAAGTAATAGTTATAATAATATTAATAATAAATACAAACTACATACAAAACATACATACAAACATACATTTGGTAGACATACTGAATATTATTGCATAAACTTTTAAGTTATAATGGTAACTTCTAATATATATTATATATATATAACTATAATTGTAATCTTGCAAACAATGCAAAAATCTTCCAGGAAAAATCCATGTCTTATACACGTCTTGTAGATGTCTCCGATGTCATGGTAAAATTGTACACATCACCTCTTCAAGTCACATGATGTCACACAATGACATCATGTCTGTAGGGCAGACAGTATGAGATAAGTTACACACCAAAGTTTGTTATTTTAAGCAGCGGTAAAAGTGATTCTCACCATTTCAAACATCAAGGGTCACGACACCAGCATGCTGGGATGTGTGTATTTGAAGCTAAGCACACAGGTCATAGAAAAGACTATGACACTGATATTTACACTCAACCACTGCCTATGTCCTGACATTACTTACAGTCAGATTCCTCTCCTCCATCTGTTTAACACCAGCCTGTCCCACATGGCTGGGGCAGGTGGGGCAGTATTTACATTGGCATATATACAGACACATTTTGCCAACAAAGATCCCACTGTTTTCACCGAGATCCATTTGTGTCAACTGTCAACACACAGTAAAACAAAAGCAGACTGGAAGACGATTCTTAAAGATTCCAGCACCACTGACTCAATGTTATCTCCATTCTTCATCCTAAAATGTTCCATGTAAATATTCCAATATTCCATTCCATGTTGCTTGGCAACCGTGAAATGCTAACAGTTCCACTAATGAACGCACTGTATGACTGGGTGAGAGAATTGTTTATTTCAATTGTTAGTATTAATATGACTATTTCCTGAACAATGTTGCCTTTTATAAACAGTAATTCACTGTAATTGTCACTGTAATTACTGTAACACAGTGTGTTACGGTAATTTTACCATGTTTTGTGTTGTGTAAAAACACAGCCCTTGCCCATGTTTTATGTGCCATATAAAGTTAGTTAAGAAATAAAGACGATATTCTTAATCTGAAAAGTTTATCTTTCATCTCTCTCTCTTCCTCTCTCTGTCAGGTGTCTCACAGCAGGATTAATCTGAAGAAGCTGCACTTTAAGACTATAAATAGTCTTCAGGTCAGGAGAACAAACCCTACAAAGGCTTTACCTATCTCCATGACTCTTTACCTACCCTACAACAGAGTGTTGCACACTCATTTGTGCATCAATACTGTTCACATATAGGGAACGATCTCAGAACATTTGCTAATATTCCCTAAAAGTTCCCTCAAAGTTATCAAAAACATTCTTGCAGTAATGCTAGTAGATTTTTTAAATGTTGTGTAACATATTCTTAGTTAGTGGGATGTTTTAAACTACAAAAAGCTAAAGCTACAAAATTAACGTTTTTATAACCAAACAATAACATTAGCACAACAGCAAAATGCACAGATGTGCATAGAGCGTTTAAAATAACATTTTTAATGTTTTTGTTACATAACGGAAATGTTAGGAAAAGTTTATACAACCTAAAATTGTTAGCTGGGCTGTTGTCATGTCATTAAAGTAACAGGCACAATTTAAGTTATCCACCAGACAAAAATAACTCTCAACCACATCAAAGCTGAGCATTCTGGGATATATAATGAATTTGTTCATCTCTCCTGTGATGTCAGTCCACAAACCACAGAGTTTGAGATCTAAGGTCTGTTAGCGTACGCACACACAGGCCTGACTTCACTTGTGAGGGCCACATTTTATGATGAGGGCCATAAAAACAGTGACACAACAAAATCCAGCTTTTAACATGAAGATATTTTATTGGGTCATTTCTAGGCTTATAAATCATGCTAATCATGTTAAAAAGTCTGTGTAAAGGTCTAACTTTTTTGTCTAACTTTTTTTGCAAAGCTCTACCTGGATGTCAGAATCACAACATCACCCATCATGCTCTACTTTTCCACCTGAGTCAGGGCCGGCTCTCTGGCCTACATACAGCATTCTGTTTCTTTCTCTCAGGCACACACATACGCAGATACATATGCCCACACACCATCACTGAGAGCCAGTGTAGAAAATTCTCTGTTAAACACGCACTAGTGTGAGTCACGCGTCAGCATTTTCTGGCTTAGTAAACGCAGGCCAGTTTAACGCAGAGAACAGCCATAATTTAGATGGATTCAGGGACACACACGCACCTACTCCAGGATAGTGCAAAGCTCCTTGTCTGAGGATTCTAGATATTAAAGTCATAGTAGGAACAGACCATAGCCACCCGCAGAAGATCCTGGACATCTAAAGAACATGGACGACAAGATTTCTACTGCAGTACCTACAAGAACATTTCACTTCCTGCAGGTTCCTGCATTGTGACGTTCGCAATGTTTGCACACATGTTTGCACACATGTGTGCAATGTTTGCACACATTCACACTTCTGTGGAACCGTGTGACTGTACCTAGTACATTGTTGTCTTTTGTGGCACCATGGTCCTGGAGGAATGTTATTTCATTTCACTATGTACTGCACCTGCTATATACGCGTGAATGACAATAATAAACTAACTTTTAACTTTTGCAGGAAACAACAAACTGTTACATTTACACCCTGACAAACATAGGAACTGTTTAATATATATGCATATCCTTTATGTGGGACACTAAAGAAAACCTTTTCTATTTGCGGTGGAGACAAGAAAACTTTTATGATTAAAAGATGAATGTGAGGGAAAAGAATGTCACATTTTTGGACATTTTTCACTGCTTTTCTGTCA
>JAZGTJ010002711.1:14649-40288 GCA_036877575.1 Botia almorhae | reverse complement strand
AAGCCTGTTATGTGTCTATAGACACATATTATGCGGGGAGAGGCTACCTCCCTTGTGTTTTAATTTGCCTTTAAAAGCATTCTCCCGGCTGCCAGGGCTTTTAATAGTTATTCACTTACAAATGATTGCAGGTTATTACATAGTCATTGGGAGGGCAGTAATGAGATGGGCTTAATGGCTCTTGGTAGTACATTGGTAGTACATCGCCACAAAAAGTTCCCATCAGTAAGTTTTTATGATTGTTCCATATGAACCGCATTTGTTTAAACCCCATTTGGAATAAAGGAGGGTAACTATCTCTTTTAATGCAATCTGATTTATGATGGCATTAGTTCACACTGCTCGCTGCCGAGTGAACCAATCACAGCATCAAGAGGAGGAGAAGTGGAAGAGAGGGAGAGATCCCATCATCTGCCTAGGCAAATATTGTGTTAATCTTTGGTCATGTTAATTCGGCTCTCAGCCCCTCTTTTCATCATAATTTAACTGTGGCCAGTGACAGCGGGCGTAATCAGATGCGGATGTAAACGAGTTGGTATTTATTAGAGGCCTGCGTGGACGCTCACAGAGACACAAGTGCCCACCCGTCCTTATCCCTATTGATGTACAACGCTGACAAGTAAATTAAATTTACCTTTGGAAATGGTTCTATTAGTATTTTTATTAGGTTAATTAAGCAAGCTCTGGGGACTCATTGAATGGGCGAGACTGGAGATTAATTCACTGTTCTCCTTGCGCTGGAGGACTAAGACGGGAATCCCTACGCAGTCAACCTCCTCTACATCGGCTGTGAATAGCTCACCAAAACATGAAAACTCCATCATCATTTATTCACTCTTGTGTCACTTCAGACCAGAATGCTGTTGTTTCTCATGTGAAATGCAGGAGACATGTTTAAAAAATCTTTATTCAGATGAGGGTTGTAAAAAAAGCTCTTAAGGTAGTCCATATTGCGTCGCAATAGTGCATATTACTTTTGCTATGTTCCAAGTGTTCCAAAGCAATACAAACATTTTTAATTATAATTATAATACATTTTTAAAAAATGCGCTACACTGAGGCTCACAGCCTTGTTGACATCTGCGATTCAAAGAGGGTGCATCACATTTGTTTATTATATATATAAAAATTAATGCAGTTTTCATTTTAATCTAGGTGACCGTTTTGGGAAAGATTATAAGGTACTAATGATTTAAATTTCAACCTGTTCCCCACACAAACATATGGCCGCCAAACATTTTCAAATTAAATTTTTGTTTAACATAATATGTTTTTAGATAAACTATTCCTTTAAAATACACTCTGTCATAATACAACAGTTTCTGTGTAGCCAAAAAGAATTGATAACAGAACTAAGCGAAAGACAGAGAGAGAGGGAGAAAGAGAGAGAGAGAGAATGTGTCTGTGTGTTTATTGAAGCTAAATTTTACCAGGTCAAAGGAGCTGCTGACCAGACTGACTCCAGCTGAACGGACATTAGTCTGTCCTGCACATGGCGTCTGCCCAGTGGGACAGCTGTTACAGTGGGGCAGGACAGCACAGGGCTCCCCTGATGAAAGCTCTATTGATTGAGAAAAAGGTCTTTTGATAAAGCAGATTGCTCATTGAAGTGGACCCTCATGCTCCTCAGATATAACGCCTCTCAATCTGCCGGTCGCCGAATCGACCCCGACGCCTGCAGTCGTTACCAAAGCTGGGAAACAGCTTCATCTCCCATCCGCTCTGATCACACTTAAGACCGGTCCATCGATCGCCCGCCACACCTCCTCTGGACTCCTTGAGTAAAGTATACGAAGGTGGTGGTGGACGAAGCGCGCGCCCCCGACGGTGTTGTTTGTGCTCCACCGAGAGCAACTTTCATTTAGCTGTTGTCAAAAACAAATCAGGCAAGACGTCTGCCTGTTTTGGTACTAAAGGAAATCAAATTTGTACTTTTACAGAGATGAAAACAAATCATCTCGCACAATTTCACTTGCATGGCGCGTCGGTCACCTCCGCAGAGGTGTGCGATACAAAAGCATGTTTTAGTTCACATCTGGCATGCTATTTCTTCATTGAGAGTAATTACAGGCGAGTAAGTGGAGACAAAAAAGCTGAGGACCGTTTGAGAAGGGCTACACCATTGTTTTGCCACCACAGGAGGGGCTGATGGATGCTGGGTGGATGTGTGTTATATAAACTGCATACAGTCATTGGCTCAATGTCTCTCTCTTTCTCTCTTTGGGCTGTACTGCATGTGTTTGGTTAAACCATCTAACTCTACTCTCTGAAGAGTCTCTGTGTTTGGCGAACAGTTAACCTTTGGGACTCGAATGCTATTGTTTTATCGGACTGTTTTTATTTATCCGCATACTACATACAAAGCATACAAACATTTAGATGTACTCATCTATTCTGAGTACTTTCATCCACCTGTGATTGCAAAGGACAGCGACATTGTTATATATTTGTTATATATAAATTGTAAATATGAATAAATCTCTCCCAGCTAGATCATCTGGCAAGTGCCCAAAATCCCTCTAAACCAGCAATACACTAGACCAGCTTGAGCAGGCTAGGAGACCAGCAAAGACCAGCAAACCAGCTTAGTTGACTGTTTTTTAAAGGGAAGAGCTGAACAAATACAATTGGACTTCTCCACTCCCTCCCTCTCTACAACCTCTACCAGATACACAGAACCCTTAATAATAGAATATAATTGATTTTAACCTGGCCTTGACCTGGGCGAAAAGGCTGAACCAATGTGCATCTGTGCGTCAGAGAAATGGGGAAAACAGGCCAGCACGCATCTTTAAAAGCTCCAGACGTGTAGTACAGATAAAATATTTAGGCTGAGGAATCCTTGACCTCTCTGTGCTAGCCAGCTCCCAACCTGAATTGATTTCTGACAAGACAACTGGGACACAATTACAACAAAATGCACTAAAGCCCACCGGTCTGTACGCTCTTGCCAGTTTAACCTCTTCAGAGTGGCTGGGGTTGAACGCGGGTTCGAGGTCTGGCCAGGCGGACACATGGTGGATCACATCATCTCAAGGAGGAAAAGATCAGCTGACAGCTGCTCAGAGCAACTGCAAATATGGGACCTAAGCAGCATCTAACAACACAGAACACCAGAATCCGAGTGGACAGACAACCCAACTTTCCACATTTCAGGCAAATCAGTAGCAGTATTCTGACTTCCTCAGCACATCTTGTGATGTTGCTCCTGCTCCGGGTACCAGGGAAGAAATAAAGCTCCCTGGGTAAAGGCTTGAGCAGAGAGAGAAGAGAGAGAGAATGAGAGCGAGGGAGAGGCAGATGGAGGATGTAATGCCCTTTCACCCCAACATTAAATATCCATGTTTTTGAGTATTGTAAGGAACTTGGATAGGTACACTGGTGCTACTGAGCGCCACGTCAAGATAGTAAACCTAAGGGAAGTATTGCTGGGAATAAAGACAACAGGAGATTCTAAAGGGCAGCCTGCACATGGAAACCACATGATAATCACACAGACAGACCATAACAGTGCACATGTATTCAATCATTTCAAATGTGAATGGTCCCAGACTACTTATGCTGGGAGTATTAAAGTGCATGTATTAGATTTTACAAACCTGCCTGCATCATTTGCATCGCATTAGCTGCATCGAATGAATAAATAAATAAAAATAAAATGAATAAACAAATTAAACAGGATACATATATGCACAAACAAAAACACATTTGGCTAATTTCCCCTGACAAGGTTCAAGGAGAACTTGTTCTGTTTTTGTTTGCTTCATCTTGGCATCAAAATCGTTAAATTCCTCATAATTAAATCTCTAGTTTTACCTGTTGGCCACCTGAGGAGTTTGAAAGACATTTATCCTTTTAAAGAAAAATAAACAGTCTAATGTAGCATCCTAATGTAGCATCTTAGGCTAATGCAGCATTTCATGCCCTAAAAATAGATTAAGTGATTAACTTTGTTTTCACATGGTTTACGATGACTAATGATAAAACTATTCACTTCTGTGTACCTGTACATGTAGTGAGCCCAAAAAACACTAAATGGTAAGTCTGATTTTTATGTTGTTTTGTTTATTTATTATTATTACATTTCTTCCTTGAACACACAGATGACAGTTTGGATTTAAGCACTGCATGTTCCATTCTGATGCACAGAGTAACTTCAATAGCATGTTAATCCTGTGGTGTACCATGCTGAAGGCTGTCCAGGTTTGATGAGGTTGTTGGGGTTCATTGTGGTCACTGGACTGACGAGCATGTGTAGCCACCTCCAGACACACTGATGTTATTTGCTTATCGACCAGTGGACGTGGATGCAAGCTCTTTAGGGAAATCAAGTCTCTTCATACTGGATCCAACCTTCTCCCTCCCACCATCCAAAACCACAGTCACACACCCGACCCAGAGGCACTCACTCTCTAAGCTGTCCGAAACTTAAATCCTCTGTTAAAATCACACACATTGCCTTCATTCTATTTAAAACTTGTACAGCAGGTAGCAGTGCCATCCAAAACAGAAAAAATCTTCATAATTCCATAGACCTCACACAGAATAAGCAGGAAAGCTGTGCATGTGTGTTGAAGTGTGTATGGTTGTCATACGGCAAGCCAGCCACAGCAAAACTGGGCCATTAATCATACGCCTGCGATGGAAGCGGCGTGTGTGGTGAGGCGAGGTCAAACTGGGGCTATTAAAGGAAGGCACAGGACTGGGGCCTCTGTTGTGCTAACCCCGAGATCCCTGTGGGCCTCGCCTGGACCGGAGCCCCAGCTGTCCCCGTCTGCCTAACACCCAGCTGGCTAGAGGGAGAACCGGGCAAAGCCCAAGCTGCCGCCCAACCTCCGCTCATGGGTAGGAAAACAGAGCCTGTGAGGTGGTTAGGAGAACAGGCGCTCTCCAGTGAACAAACATCCCATAGCTAAAACCGAGCACAATAATACTGACGTTCTGTGACGTACTTCAGTTGCTCTTATTAAAAGGCCAAACTTGGATCTCTTAGCCTGATGAGACATTTTTTGCTACACACACCAGCTAATGGACTCGTATCGCGCACACACATACGCACAACTCAAAACCGCAAGCCGTAATCCTCCTGGCAAAGTCCAGTTTTCGTGCTGTTTTACTGTTATAACATTTTACAGTTGGTCAACTTTATTCCTGTGAACTGTAATTTACCGTATGTCAGCATATTACATTCGACCGCATGAATGCCATCGGCTAGCCAGTAATTATAATGCGAGTTCCATAAACAGTCATTTGTACGCTACTTGTTAGCGGACATGATGTGATTCTTAATGCTCAACGTCATTATTCTGACCCTGCAGAGCTGTTTTGTTCTACACCCACCTCTACTTTCTTTTCACACTCTCTGTAAGTGTTTCTTCGACTAATCTTCAGCGCTTCGATGTAGTTCAATTAAATTTAAAGTTGGCATGCATCGCAAGCGTCAGTTCTATCAGTGATTCAGCTCTCTTTATAGCCAATCTATTTTTTAATAACGGTTCTGATGAAAACATTACAGTATTGATCTTTATTTATTGATCCAGCGGAGAGCATAGTTAAGGCTGACACAAATCAATCAAAATAAATTTAAAATGACGATAGAGTACAGCAAGACCCGAGGTTGAGCTTGAAGCTTAATTAGTGAAATGGCGAGAGGGAACCCAAAGCAATATCAGACAGTAATACAGTGGCTCAGCTGGGTTTGTGTGGAACAGATTATGCATTTGTATTGCATTAAAGCTACAACTCTGTAGCCAAGGTTAATGAAAGGCCACTATTTACGTTAGGTCACAATAATCCCTAGAAAAACTCTCACAGAGTGTAAATCAGAGACCGAAGCATCCTATCACAAGTGCTTAGCAGCACAGACTGTACACCGGCCTGTGGCATGGGCAGCCAGCATTAAGAGATGCTTGGAGGAAAGACAAGGAGAGAGGAATAGAGATTGCAGTGGATAGACAACGCTTGACACAAGAGTAGGTGTCTCTAGCTTTAATAAAGCCAGAAAGCAAAGGATATCGGAACACACTCACTAAAAACAAATACACGTTTTCTAATCTATCTAAATGAGGACATTCCACAGACTTCTCTTGTTTTCATACACTAAATCTAACACTAACCCACACTCTATCCCTACCAGAAAACTTTATGCATTTTTATTATAAAAAAAAACATACAAACGATATTTTTATAGTGCTTTTACAAACAGGGACAACCCTCATTTTTGAACAAAGGAGGTTTTGTTTAGATTTTTGTTTAGATTGCTGACTTTTGGGTACAAATTTGTCCCAATATATTAAAATAAATAATCTGTTTAGATAATCTAAACCTGCATCACCGAGTCACTGAATCTGTCTGTGAGCACATTTTCCAATAATAATAGTTATGGTAAAAGAACATTTTTAGCTTTACACATACTACACTCAAAAGAATCCAAGAAACTAGACACAGATCCTCCTAACTGTATTATAACTAACTGTATAACTAATACAGGAAACATTTTAGACTCACACAAATATTAATGAGTTTACAAGGACCTTCCCATTATAATTATGTAGAGCAACTGTGACATCTTAGTGGGACAATGTTCCCTGTGGGATACATAAACATATCAGACGAGCAAAACTCACCTATTTTTAACAAAACAGTTTGCATGCAGATACTAATAACTCCAAGCATTCTTCATCACTATCGGTCGATGAATGGCTATGCCATTTGTAGTTTAATGACTGAAATAACTTCTTCACCACAGCGCTGACGTTTATTGTTCAAAACACTCCTGTAACCTTTACAAAGGACATAGTTCCTGGAAAATCCTCACATTTCTTCATCCCAAGCAAAGGCATTTGATGAGGTATTTACTTAAAGAGAGTGTTGGACAATAGCGTCTTTACAAATAGCAAAGCTATTAGTTTAACTACATGCAGTAATCAAATTCTGTGGTCTGTATTGTCTGTAGGCTGTTTAGAATCGGAACTACTGATGAATTACCTACTAAGAACGACTGATGTCCAATTCATGACTGAATCAGTTTTTAGACCAAAATGATTTAAATAATTCACACTCACACACTAAATTGTTCAGAGTGGTTTCTCACGTCATAGTTTTAATATTTTAATTAAGTTAACTTTGCCATGTAGCTTGCAGCATAACTAGCCAAACTCTCTAAAGGGTAGATTGGCTGAGCTATTTTCTTTCTGTAGAGTAGCTGCAGCTGAGCTAGTTACATTTTGAGTAGCTTGCCCAACATCACTGGCAGAGAGGACCACATAAACCTCGAGATGGGTTAAAATTAAGCAAAACCCACTGGATGATGTCTATAAAACCATAGCCAGTTACTCTCATACAAGTGAGGGCTGTAAAGTCACCATAACCATGTTTGACAACTCCTGACTCCGATTCATAAGACGAGCTAAACCCCAAATACACGTCGAACTTGTGAGCTGTCTGGTGAGTGGAAGATGAGCATGTAAGAGACAGCAGCAGATCTGTCTGTACCCAACCTGTCTGCTGCTCTGGAAGAGTAATTACAGGAAGGCCTGTGGTAATTATCCCACCTCTCACTGTTTGTCTGTTTTTAAGGCTGACAAAAATACAAAAAAACCTGGAAGCTGACAAAGCCTCAGCCCAGGTTTGCCATATGGGAGCGGATGGTTAGTGTCGAACAGCATGTCGGGTTACATGGAACTGAGTCAAACGTGTGAGCTTAGCCACGGGGATCCCAAAAACGAAGACATTTCTCCTGACACCAGCAGTTAAACAGACAAGACAGCCACAGTTCTGTCGTTTGTTGTCTAGGACGTTTTAAGCAGGTCTCTCTAAGCAGAGTTAAACACTGAAGATGGCACCAGGCCAGTGTGAAAGAAAGTTTTAGGAGCACTGATGGAACCATTATCAGATCTTACATCACATTTGGGGATCTTGTAATGTGTGTTCACTCCTTTTCCTAAAGTTTAATGTTTGATTTTCTGTAAATAATTGATATAGTTGAAATAGTGAACATCTTAGACTAAAATTATAAACAAATTTTGCACATTAATCCACAATTTTCAGCACAATCACTGTTGTTTGGTGTTTTGGAAAGGGCAAGTATATTCTGATGGGCCAGTAGAAAATAAAATAAAAATGTTTATTGTCAGGCCTGTTAATTAAGATATCTTGTTTGCTGCTTTTTGTTCTGACATCACACCAGCTGCCGAGATCGAGAAAACTTTCAGACTGCCAGTTTTAAAGTAACTCCTCACGAAAAGCTTGTGGACAGTTCGAGAGCAGCTCGTAAGAGAGGGCTACCGTATATCTCCGCTGAACGCACAGACTCAGAGGAAGATAATAATAAACTCACACGTCTTCCTTCCAAAACAGAAAAAACTCCTCTGCCGAAATGAAAGACTATGACAAATCGTTGTTCTAATGTTTCCTGTGTGGGTGTGCCGTATGTGAATGTGTCTGTGTGTGTGTCCCTGTTGGCTAAGCAGCAGGGTGACTATTCCCCCTGTCTTCCTACCATCTGCCCAAGAGAGAGCTCCTCCAGCACAGCCCGGCTGCACCCCTTCCACAATCAGCACTTTTCCAGGCTGAAGCCAAGAGAAGACGACATCCAGCTAACTCTGCAGGTCCAAGTCATTCCTCACCTGCGTCGATAAGAACACGGGCTTCACTGATGAACCGTTAAACAAAAGAGAGGAAGTTAGGAGACTCAAAATAGTCTAGGCAGAAAGTCATTGACGGAGAGACATCTCGTAATGCTGCCTATAAACACTGTGATGGTTTTCTATAGTATAACATTGGGCACAGTGAAAGGAAGCCCATCTCTGAATGGTCCTGAAGATGGACCATATGATGATTATTATTATTAGTCGAATGGCTTAACATTTTAATGAACACAGAAAATGTGCACTGAGATATGTGATATAGATATAAAGGGCCTATAAAATCATGTAAGTTCTTGCTCAGATTTAGATTCAAAACCTCTGATTTCCCTTCACACATTCAAGGATGGTCAAGCTTCCATTGAGCCAGGCAAGACTAATATGAACCATTTGGGTGTTTGGAAAGACTTACCCTTTTCAGCACTCAGAGCTCCATTAGATAAAGAGGAGCAGAGCAGGCTAATTAGAGTCTGACCGCATGGCCATTCTAGAGCCAAGATTCATTTGCAGTGGCCTTACAATCAGCCTCTCTCTCTCTTTCTCTCTCTCTTTCCGCCTAATAGAAAAATAAGCTACTTCACTCTGCATTGCTGGCAGTGACACCTGCGATGGAGGGGGTAATGGTGTTTAATGGCCTTTTAAATTTTTATTAAGTCTGAGAATCATAAAAGAGGAGCCAGGCAGCCACTGGATCTCTTAATAATCCCAATGTTATGGCAACCAAAAGCGAGCTCAGCCTTCGGACTTTAGGCAGCTCACCAATCCATGCCTGCTGCTGTTTTTTTATGTCGAGAAAAAAAAGAAAAAAACAAAGATATGAAAGAGGTTGATGGAAAACAGGAAAGAGGCATGTTTCCAAATTTCTGTAAGGTCACCAATGGCTTGTTTTGGTCATTCCTAATAATAGACACATGCTGCCCGCGAGTCTTCCACGAGTTCACTTGGAATCATGGCCTGCTTGGTCAACACAGCGAGGAATAGATTTTAAATTAACAAGGCAGACAGGCAGAGGGAAAGGATGGAAGTGAGGGAAAATGGAAGAAGAGTGTTTATGTTTTGGAAGACTGTGTGTGTGTGCGGTCCCAGGCGGGAGACACAAATCCGGATCTGATATGAGAGTTGCAGCTTTTACACATCTGAGACCTGCTGGATCACCAGACCCTATCTTTTATTTATTTGCTGAGTTGAGAGAGAAAGAAACAGAGAGAGAAAAAGAGATTTATCACTTCAGAGAAATTAAATCATACTCTTCCTAAACTGGCTTGTACATAGAAAACAAGCAGATAAAGAAAATGTAAATTACTTGACACCCATTCAATTCAAGCAATTACTTGAATACACATCTTTTATGATCAAGTCAAACTGAGAGATTAAAATTTAAAAACGTAATTTTATCATATTAAAAAATAATGTCTGATTACTTTGACCAGTGCTACTATCCATTGGATAACCTGTGGACCCTTTTGAAAGCCGGTCTTTCTAACATTGCTGGGTGTAAATTATGATTACTTGGAGCAAAACAAACTTGGAGACGGAACAAATGAGAGTTTTGAGACAGTAAGCAGCTGCAGTCAGGCTTCACATCTTGAAGACGCAGTCCAGGTCCAGCAGTCAATCTTACGAGTGGTCTCCTGTCCACACTGAGCTGATTCAATGCGCTGCTGTGTCGTTTTAATGTCAGTGATAGACATCAAACCCTGTTCTTTCCCAAACTCCATCTGTTTCATACAGATGTCTCAATCAAGCCAACAGCTGCGTGGTGTCTGTACTGTCGGAAAGGGCCAGGGCTACACTTATACACGCTTCTGTTTAGACACAGGAAGCATACCTGCCATACACCACATGCTACCTGACCTGCCCGTCTGCTGCCTGTCACTCAGCCATCATGCGAACCCTCAGCACGCTAACACAAGCCTCTGAACATACACACACTCACGCGCACACACAGACGCAGACACACACAGACACAGATACACACCCACATACACATGCACACACACGCACACACACAGACAGACAGACAGACACAAACAAACACAGAAACAGACATGCACACTTACACACAATCTCTTCCTACAGTATTTTAATCCTTACAATAACTAAAAGAAGTTTTCAGTGTTTTCAGAATAAGAAAGTCAGAGAAAAGCCATTTCAGTGTAATCATTTAAATATATATATGTGCCATTGGATATACGTCTATAATTTGTTGTCGCACACTAAGGATGTTATTTTACAGTATGTGCTTATTATAAAACATATAACAGGTGAACAAATATGTGAATTTAGTAGATATGTAGATATGTTAAAATGTAGATATTACCTGCCCTTCCACTCACAGTCTAACTGAATTTATAGTTGCAATATTTGACACAATGCACAAAATACAGTCTGGAAAAGATTTAACACAAAATTAAACACAAACACCACACATTTAATACCGACGGTGAAAAGCATGTCTCTGCCTGCCACAGTGTGAGAGACAGTGAGGGAGCTGACGTAAGACCGTGTCTCCATCAGTACACTTCTGCTCATTATAACACATTTAATCTTCTTCTTCTTTTTTTATTACTTAAAGCAGCAATCTGTAACATTTTTGGTTGAAATGAACAAACTATTTATTAAGCAAGTACATAACAGATCAGTGTTTTAAACGTTCTCCTTACCTTACCTCGATTTGCAATGGTAAGCTTATAGTAAAGATATATAATCTGAGCCTTCGTTTGACTTTAACATACACGTGACGCTTTGTCTGTGTTATTACATTCACAATGCACAATGCACTTTTAGAGCCCAATGAGAACGCAACAGCCTAAAGGGAAAAAGAGACTCCCTCCCTCTGAGCTTTCATCTAATGATGTCATTGTTGTACAGTGTTACTGTAGAAACATCAGTGATTTACACTGTTTGGTCTTATACTGTAACTGTAATTACTGCTTTGTTTTATTATTGTACTGTAGATTATTTTCTAGTGTGAATCTTTGAGCGGCTGCTGACAGGTATCTAATTCTGTTCTGTAATGCTCTGTGTTTTTTTTCAGGTTGACAAAAAAAATTGGCTGTTGATTCCCTTCAGTCACGCCGAAGAGCCGAAATAAAGCCGCGCCACCAGCTCATCAAACACGCCACACGATACCCACATGAAAGGTAATGTAACTGCAACGCCATTGCGCCTTGTGTTATTTTGCTCTCTGCCTTTAATGAATGTGACAGAATTACGCCGCTTTAAAACCGTCTGCTTTATTGTCCTATTTGTTTATCTATTTCTTATTTCCCTGCTCTCATCTGTCATTCTCATGTGCTTTCATTTTACTGGCCGCTCCGCAGCGGTACCGTTGATCACCGCCCATTTTCGGATTAGGAGATTAAGTTATTCATCACTCACCGAGCTCCCTGCTGTGCCTCTGCTATGAGAACACCGCCGAATCAAAACATCTCTGCCAGCCATTTCAAAATAATTGAATGCACAATAATTTCCCTATTAATACATTTCTCATATTAGAGATTATGCAGGAAACATCCACATTATCTGTGGCAGTGTTTTCCTTTTTCTCCCTCTGTTAATGCGCCCCTCCTCTCCAGTAAATCAAACAGACAGAATTGAATAGCTCACGCCACGATGAAGAGATAGCTTACAGATAGCCTCTCCTTTTATTTATTCATTTTTCCCCTCTCGTTCTGGTGGAAGACGCTGAAGAAAATTAAAGAAAATCGATCATTTCCGAGCAGGGCGGAGGGGACGGGCTGTGATGGTTGCTAAGCCAACAGTAACTCAGCCCCTCACAGCTGTCTGTGAGAAGTTTTGTCATTTCCTCAGATAAACCTCATGTTTATTTATTTTTAATCTGGCCATTTGTTAAGCTTTAATAATTACACAGATCTGAATTCCAATTTTCACCGATTTTTGTCACTAAAGAGAGTAAGAAGTCTGGCTCCCAGGCAAGTATATTGACAAAAAAATTCCCATTCCCTATTTTATTTGCATAATTTTAACCTAAACATATTTTTTACAAATACATGTTCACCCTATAACACCCTAATATCTCTTTTCTCTCTGTGATTCGCAAATCTAATTCCAAAACAACCAAACAGAAAGGAGACGAGGACATAAAGGTATATGTGATAGGAAAGTTTATTGCTAATGTTTAACTCGGCAGTCACTGGCATTGTATTGTCTCGCATGTTGCAATAAACACAATCGAAGACACACACACCAGCACAACGCATCAATGAATGCCACATATGCACGTATTAGCATGAGAACAGATCATTAAATCCATTGTAGGCAGCCAACCAGAACACCTCAGAACACGCGCGCCCATTACGCCGTCATCATACTTCAGTGAGCAGTGTCGTGCGTTGTACTAAGAATAAACCTCTCTGCCACAGCAAGGACAGAGGTGGGCTCACAACAGAGCCGGCCACAGTCAGAGGTCTTTTTTAAAGATCACAGTGAGCCCTAGCTGTGTTAATCGCTTGTGATAAAAGTGTTGCATGATGTACAAGGGTTGGGAGAACTGAGGCTATACAGAGATGTGCTGTAAGTACACTGCACTAGAGCGCGAGGCATGAGTCTATTATAGCAGGTCTGGTGGCAGTGAAGGCCACTGTGTGTCGTACAGCAGGAAATCTGAACTCAGCACAGACAGCGTGTCTCACTGTTATCGAGTCACTCCTGTCTAATTACATCTGACATCTGAACAAGCGCATGCTTTTTTCAACGACCATTGTGGTTGTAGATTTTAACTGCGCACACACACATACACACACATATTGTTTTTCTGCTTCTCTTTTTCTATATTTAGCACTCATTGGATCTCCAATGTGTGTGGGTACATTACCTTTTACGTATGTATTATGATACTCCTAATACATTAGAATGCATTCATAAAGCTACAGAATAAACCTTAGAAGCACTTTGATGGCACTTTATAGATAACACTTATGATACAATATTTTGTATTTCCGAAGTAAAATGTGATATTTTATCAGGTGTTTTCAATAGCTCAAGTTGTACAGCTTGATTCCCAGCCCCAGATATAAGAGAATACAATGAATTTTATACGGCATTATGAATCTTCGCGAAGCATTAAGAACCCCTTTATAATTCATTACAGAGACTTCATACTGGAAAGTATCACTGAGCATATTGGCGACTTGATTTGATTAATAGTAACACCACGATGACAGATACACGATTTCGCAGCGGGGAGAGAAATTAATAAATAAATAAATATAAGCGAGAGTGGAAGTGTGTTTGTGGAGCCACCCAGTTCCCATTTCAAATGAACATGTGCTCTCTCTCCCCGCACAGATGACACTCAAAATGCATTATAACCATTAATGAAAAAGTTAATGGGCCATTTTCCTACATATCAATTTAAATTTCACAATTTGGGTACACAAATGATGTCTGCTATGGCAGGCCCTTAATATTTTGCTCAAGGAAACGGTTCTAATGTGTTTTGCGGACATCAAATGCAGTGAATAATGATGCGTCCATCGCATGCAAATAAGATGACAGTTGGAACGGGCTGATCAACAGTGCTCGCATTAGAGGTTACAGACCGTCATGCATTGTGCTCGCTTTCAAAAATGTCATCTGCCGTATCACTGTGTGCTTGCTTACAAACGCATACACAAAGCAGTGCGCTAAGTTACGATCTGCTATCTTGTTTGGAACTGGGAAATAATTTATCGCACTATTTAACTTTTCACACCGTTTCAAGAAACATAAGAAGCTATTTTTGAGTTGTACATGTTCACATTATATTAAAAGTATAGTTCACTCAAAAAGGGAATTTTTGTCAAGAGTTTAGCAAAATTTTTGGCTTTTTCAACCAATATATAAATGTACAGTAACCAAGATGTGCTAATGCACCAGAAAAATGACGCAAAACAAAATCTCATATAATTACATAGAAATAGCAGTGTAAATACGCTGCTTTACTTTTGTGTTCAACAAAAGAAAGAAAACCATACATGACTGGAAAATATAAGTTGTGACTATAAAAAACCTAAACAGTCCGTGTTAAACCTTTTCTATCTATAACATAGACTCTATGTTATCGTTTTATCGTATGGTATCGCTTATGGGTGTGAATATATGTATCAGTGCCATCTGCATGTGAAGTGAGAAAACACGGGGCAGGGAGCCAATCTCACACCCACGCGCACCTGAGGAAGGTGTCGTCACCACAGTCTATTGTTTTAGGCCACAGTTCTGTACGTGTGAGGCACATGGGATTGCTGTCACATCTTTTAAACTCACAGCCAACGACAAACACCAAAAATGCAAATCTGTTTTGTTCGATGCATTTACGAGCTTCACGGGTCGTGTTAAAAACGCAGCTACGTGACATTGTTTGTCTCTGTTCGAGCGCTCGTATCTGCCGATGCTGTATATTAAGATACAAGCCTATTCCCACTCCAACAATTGCTTTGATAAGCAGCGTGAGTGAACGTCCACCGTCCGCTCTAAGACTTACTGTACATTCGGTACTCTTCTTATACATCAATGCAAATATAAAGACACCTGTAGTTTGAAGCTCTCCCCATTTTTTCCTCTGCTTTCTCATTATTCTTCTACCTCATTCGCTCTGTTCTCATCTTTCTCACTTCTACCAGCAGCAGTCCAAAGCAATGGCCAATAACACAGCACGCTGGAACAGATACCTGCAAAGTTAATATCATTAATCAATACCAATGGACTTGTGTGGAGGGAAGCAGTCATGTGAGCCTCCCAGCAGTAACAATCTCCCTCGCTTTAAACCTCATTTGCAAGCCCAAGATGGCCGCTTCAATGACTGGCAGCAAAGTTTTTCTAACAAATTTCATGGGGCATGAGCCAAAGATAATAGGTTTTCAGCCCAATGACAATCCAATTACAACGCCAATCAAAGCTGACTCCATGCAGGCTAATTATCAGCTTCAGTCGTCAGTTCAAACACTAACATACCACTTTTTATTTGAATAAAAATTCAGTTTAGAAACCAGGCAGGCCTGTGGTCCCTGATGAGCATAGAGGAGCAGAGAGACCACCTTGGTGGCTGGGCTGATAATGAACAGCAGGAGCATCGTGTCTGCAGGACAGAATATCCACTAAAATGTTTAGGGATGGCCTCCTAGTGTCCTTTGAAGAACACTTGCAGCATTAACTCTATAGGGCCGCACGGTATACTGGTACTAGAAAAGCATTGTGGTATGTATGACATCATAATTTAGCAATTGTTGGAACCTGACCAATTATTGTTTTGATTTGCGTCACAGTTCTGCAGTTTAAGTAGTGTGAAGTGAACCGTAAAAACGAATGCATTGATAAGAGATTTAATAAATATGCTTTTTTAATTGAATTGTTGACATTAGAATGGTTTCATTCTGTAATTTATCTATAAATTAAATCCAGATGGGATATTTAAAGTCTTTTGAATCGTCCAATCAGATTACCATCCAAGTATGAGTATAAAGTATCTTTTCAAACTTAACAAGAACAGGATTAAATGACAGAGACAAAAACATCTTTGTTCCATATGTAAGTGCAGCCTTAGAACTCTGATGACATGAAAAGTAACATTATCTTTAAATAAGGTCAATCGGCCCTAAATCAGATCTAATCGAACAATAGGTGTAAAACGAAATTATTTTAATTAAATAATCCCCAAAATTGCTTAACCGTCTGTTAGCAACATGTTGCTGTGACACTGTCTTTAAGATGTTAGAATGACATTGAAATGTTTTCAAAAGGTCTATGATATTTTTAACACATTAAACTGATTTTGTGCAAATATGACACTTGAAACAGAATGCACTGCTTTTTATACACACACATTTACGAATATAATCAGATTCACAAACTTCTCATTTTTATGTTTCACTATTTTCAATTGTGTAAATTGTTAAATGAATTTGTGATTGGTTAGTGAACGGCTGCTTCAGAATCCAGGATTATACCTGAAGCACACCATCTAGCAGTACAATTTTGAGAGGATAACAGAGATACAGCGGTGTAAAAACAAAGGATCATGAATGCGTGTCCGCACCACTCTGTGATGTGCTGGGATGAGATGCGCTGAGGATATGGAGCGCTGGCACAGACATGACATCTAATAATGTCTTTCTTCTACAAGTCTGTCCTGCTTGGGTTGGATTTAGAGAAGGTTTATCTCGTTCATATACTGCCCCCCCACCCCCCCACCCCCCGACCCCCAAACACACACACAACACTCACAAACACACACACACAAACTAACAAACAAAAACCTGCATCAATAACACAAATGATTAAACATTCATGGCCTTTTGTAGAGAACATCTGCTCTATATAGACGTCTAGCCTGAGGGACTGGGTGAAAAGAATCAGAAGGATTTCTATCACAGAAGCCCAAGGAAGCAATAAAATAGCGCTCAGACCTGTGTCTAAATGTGCCACACTCGGAATAAAAGAATAAAACACACATCACACACTATCACGTTACCTTACAAATCAGTTTACTGCTTGTGTATTTGTGCAGGTGTATGGACGTATGTTGTATGTTGCAGGTGTATGTAAAGTGATACAAGCGTGTGTTTTAATCGATTTTCAAACATTCAGAGTGAAGAGATAAGAAGTTATTTGGAAAGAGAGGAAGGGAATAAAATCGCAGACCAATCAGACTCAGATCTGAAAAACTAACATACAAACCACAGCTGCATCAAGTGAAGCTACTGCGCAACAAATCTATGCACGGAAAAATGATAATAAATAAAACTTCATGATATTAACCGCTAATTTAATTTAGTCCGAAACATATACTATTTGCTATAACTAACATTTACAATACACCAACAGTGGTTTAAAATAGCAAGTGTGCTCTTAAAGGGCCAGTACTATGAAAGAGAAAGCATTCTTCAAGTGATCTTAAAAGGTTTAACATCACCACACCTTTATAGATTACAGCAAATTACCACTAAGCCAGAGCCCACAGGTAAATCCAAACTGCTACAGGCAAATTTAAGAAATCACAAATATCAACCGACACACATGCATCATGTCCCATCAGAAAAACTAACAATGAGCTCAAAAAAAAGGTATTTATTTTCCTCTAAGATGTACAGTATGGGTTCTGTTATAAACCATCTCACGCAAACCTGATGAGGAGCCGAGCAAACAGTAGAGAACAAATTTGTAATAAACACGCACCTCACCTTTTAAATCCTTTACACATCACATGACCGGTGTAAGCATTACTTCCTTCAGCTGTTTTACTCAGCCCTTTACGTAAAGCCGCCTTCGTTTCTCTTCTTTCATTTTTCTTTTTTGTTTTCTTCATTCTCTTTTTTTCCAAACCGCGGTTTCTGTAAGTGCTTCCTATTGATTGCTTCTACCGACTATAAACCCACACAGAGCCGCCCCATCTGAGAAATGATTATCTTTGATTATCTCAGAGTTTGTGGTTCAATAAATTCATGAAAATTTGAGGCCTTGCTGTGCCTCCCACCAGAGTGGAAACGTAAAAGTCTCTCTCTCAGTCCTTCAGCGTGTTATCGCCGCTCTCGACACAAACTCCGCACTTCTGAGGAGATTAATAACACATTGTCTGTGGAGATAACATCTGTCTCCACTGCTCCTGAAATATCAAGCTTAATAAATATATTTATGAGCCCTGCACTCTATAGCACTAATGCAATCAGCCGTTGCTGCTCACGCTGGCCCAAGACACTGAAAACACATTGACTTATTTTGTAGCAAATTAGTCCAACACCTAATCGCTGAACCCTGCTACGCTTTTTGAATTACGGCTTTGAAACACCCATTCGCTCTGCAGCAACTGTGGTTTGAATTATATCAATTCGTAGACTTGCTGGTGTCCAGATTTCATTAGCAACACATTAATGACGCTTTACATCTATTACCGTTTTGACATGCTACATAAATAATCAACATGGAAACGGAGCATCACTAATAAACGATGTAGCGTTACGATAAAAAGATACATGGTTAAAGCTGAACGTGGGTCACACACAATCGGCATAATTGACTTCACCATGATGGTTTGGAGCAGTTATTGCGTACTTATCTTGCACATTTCCCCAGCTGTGTCTATAACAAACTTCTGTGTTTTAAGAGTAATGTGTAGAACTAATTCTTTTGGATCACGACTGTTGTTGTTTTCTTATTACCCATTTTTCACCTTTGTCATTTATAAATGGGCAGCAAGGTCTACATGAAAATTCCAGTAGCTCAGTTGGTGGAGCACTGCAGCCGCAAAGGTTCTGGGTTCGATTCTCGGTGAGCATGCGTGTACTGAAATGTTGTTTCATATACATTTCACTGTAATACACTGTATTACAGAATACACTGTAATACATCTGCTAAATGCATAAATGTAAATATAAAATTGTTCAAAGTTTCACCTTTTATGCTTTACAGAAGAAAAATTAAAGCTATATGTGGGTAAGTAATAACAGTTTTCCTTTTTGGTGAACTATTCCTTTAAGGGACGCACAGAGAGGAGCTATTTGTTTTCAGGGTAAACATGTTCCCCCCTCCTCACCTCCGTCCCACGGTCCCTAAACCTGACAGAGCTGTACCCAGGGGCTGCATGAGACACAGGATGCAGTACAAGGACAAATCCACACCCACGAGGATAGGAGAGGAAAGATGTGATTAACTCTTTATCATCGTGACTTTACAGCGGTACGAACATCTCTGCAATGCGATTTGCCCCCCGATCTGACGCCCCACTCGCCTGTTCTCTAAATATTAGTCTAATCTGAGATATGCTCTGTAGCTGGAGGTGGGGGTGGTGGGGGCGTGGGGAGATAAGCCAAGAGGCTAAGCTAACAGAAATTAATAACTGTGATGGAGATCTGCCCGTTTAGCATAATTTTAGTGCAAAAAGCACCCTGACCCCCCAATGATACTCTTTATCTGACTATTTTGAACAATGTGAAACAACAACATTTTGTTTACTAGTTAACCTTTAGCAGTCAGGTGCTATGCCAAACCCAACACTCCTGTACTGGCATGCGAACACTCTTTGTATTAAATGCAAAACTCTCCTGGACTCTCTCTCTCTCTTTTACACACATGCGAGAAGCAGTGAAGTACAGTACCCACGATCAGGGTACAAAACAGGGCCTGAAACTGAAGAAGATTATTTGTTAACATTTTGTGTGCAACATTAATTGTTGTTACAATTTCAGAGAATGTCACGTTGTGGAAATTGCTAGTTATTTTTGCTGCAAAACCACTTAATTCTTGTATTTAAACATTTGGTCTGGTCATTGTGCCATCCCAGCTTGCAATTTTAAGTTGTAAGAATGTTTCCATTGAGTCACAAATATGTTAAAAATGATATTTTGAAAGTTCTAGGAACTTCTATTAATACATTCTATTAACCTTATTGCTTGTTCTTTAACATAAAAACATTATTCAAAATATTTTTTAAATGTTCCCCCAACAAATGTAAAAATAACTGTTTTGATATATAAATATATAAACGTTTAAAAAAAATTCTACTTAACTGGAAAAATGTCTTAAAAACATTTAAGAGAACTTTTACAGAATGTTAGCCAACATTCTGAGAACATTTTCCGTTAGCTGGGGTGATAAGATGCGTTACGCAGTTTACACAGGTGAAGGAGAAACAACATTCTGCACTTGTTTTAGACTAATGCTTTGAGATTACGGCTGTTGTTGTTTTCTTGTAATACACATTTTTTCAGCTTCATCATTTATTCGGTATCTATCAGTCTGAGATGCTTTCGAGAAAAATGAGCTATCAAATGGGCATTCCCTTTCATTTCAGACATCATTTCAAGGACTCATTACAAAAAGATGAATATCATACAGGTCCTTCCATGCTCTTACAAATACCATCCCTCAATGTGGCAACACAGCCAAGTTGCTTTATGAAAAGGCATTACTTACTTTACAGAAATTAAGAACTGATTGTATGCGTGCAAACAGACACACGTGAAGTTGTAAAATGTTTTATCAAAGACACCATTTGCATCTTCTGAGAGAGATGGGTGAGCAGAAGCGGGGAATGTTAACTGCTATGGTAACCAACCCTTGGGGACTGAGAATCTCATCGCATCACCTCACAACATCTGGCTCTTAAATGTTCACACACCACACAAAAAAGTTAAACACACACACACACACAATTAAAACAGGAGTGCTAATGATGCACATAGATATCTGCTTTACAGAATCAGTACACTGCACCGACTGCAGACATTTAACAGTAAACACATTTAAACATACAGGCTAGTTAAGACACATATATATACCCAGAATTTCAATTAAATAACATTACAAAGATTATGAGGATAACAGTGCCACTGACTACCAAAGTACAACACGTTAAACTGTCAGTACGAACAGAAGCACAGAGGTGAACAAGGTCAAATAATAGCTCTAATCCAAACATTAATGGCCAACACAAACAGAAGGACATTTTAATGCCAGATAGACGTGCCAGTTACGTTTGTTCAAGTCAATTTTGTTATCGTCGAAGAAGTCTCTCAAAAACAAACACAAGAAATCATACAAACTAATGCAAATGCTTTAAAAGGATTCAATTAGCCTGTGTGAACTTAATTTAAAAAAAGATTTAATTCTACACATAATAAAAATTATAATAATGTGACCTCAGCTTGTCAAAGAAACAAAAAGCCTCCATGACCTATAACCATATTCATTATACTGTGAGGCAAAGCAAAATCACATTTTCCACTTGATCTTGATAATGTCAGAGAAAAACAGAGAGGGTTTTAGAAAGCAGTTTTCTTAATAATCGTTTATGGGCCCTCACAGCTAGTCCCGAAACTTTAGTCATGTGACCTCCCCACCATCATCTACAGGAAATGCCTTTATTCTCCACTCTAGAGCTTTACACACTAATGCCCATTAATGTCCTCATGTATTTCATTTGTAACCGGGAGGGCTACTGCAAAACGCTTGTAATTAACAAAACATTATCGTGTAAAAAATAACCCTTAATTAGTGATGCAACTGACTTTTCTACTTAAAGATACTTCTCGCTGATTAAGAGACCCGGTTCAGTAATTTAGTTCACTGCGTGCGTGTTGAGTGACTCCCATCCCCCAAACACTGATGAATTATGAGCGCAAGCACACGGGCTGTCATGTTAGGACAGACAATCAAAACAACAAATAAGACAGCCTAATGCAGAACAGAAGAGCCAATGATAAAATGGGTCTTTCACAGTAATGTATGTTTAATGGTTATTGTTGATCAGAATCTCATATTTCATGCAAGGAAAAGAAATGTTTTTCAAATCTTGATGCAAACTACAAGATAATGAAAAGTTTTTGGTTGAAAGCTGAAACTGAAATTGCATATTTCACTGTGACCCCTAATATAGTCTATTGTCCACTAAAAACAATTCACAGCTTTGAATGAGCGAGACTGACTCTGCACTGAGAGTCGTATTCAGGTGGAAATGACCCAAAATGTCAATTAGCAAATTATCATTGGCTTTAAAGAGAATGGGTTCTTTTCTCTCCCTTTTTAAAAACTGTCTGACAACCCTATCCCCTGAGACCATTACAGAGTGATTTTTGAGGTATTGTATTCATGAGGGATTTCCAGTAATTGGATTAAATTGGTTCCAGAATGTAGCAATTTATATTGTAATATCCTATTACTTCTAATACTGTTCTTAATTAATTAGGTCTCTTTTTTCTTGATGTATAAGTTAGCTACTACAGGAAGCTGGGTTCAGTTTGTGTCCTTCCCCCCCTATTCTCCTCTCCTGTCCTTATCATCGCTCTGCATTCTGAATATCACATGTTAGCTGGTTGGTGAGATTATAAGAAATGTGATAGACACATTCATCTGTTCTCATCAAACTACTTTGTCCATTTTATGTCCATTTACACTTAAAAAAGATGGACAGCACAAAGATTCTATATTTTTCAACATAAGATCGCTATAGCAACTTTGTATCCAAACAAAACACAATGCATTTGTGCTTTAAAAAAAGCCAAACACTATCTAGCTTGATAACTAATGTGTGTGCGTGTGTTGTAAGTGAAGTGTTTGATCTGAACGTTACTTTAATATATGCTTTGCCTAAAGGTTGCCTAAATTAATACAATGTTCAGACAATTTGCATATGCAAATATGTTTTTAATTAAGCAAATTAAATAATTTCTATTTTGCTTTGTAAAGCCTTCAGGATAAGTGTGTGAATGTGGAAAACATGTGCGGCTTTATAACGTAGCATCCACATTCACTGTTATTTGGAGATGGATGATAAGTGATTCAACAGACAACCAAAGAAAGATGTTACAATGTCAGTCAGACTGCACAGAAATACATATCTACTATTGCTACAACCAGAAATGCTTTAAATGGAAACGTGTTTTACAGCAACACCTTTATCTATATCATTACACCTGTACACGGCATTATGATTGAGTCCTCACAAGAGCCCACATCACTAAAACACAGATATCAAACAAGTGACACCAGCTTTCATGGATTAAAATGAAGTCAAGGGCACATTTTTTTTTAAAGATTGATTATCAAACGTGAAATATTTTTGCATTTTATTATTTAGGTTTAATTCAGCCTCTCTAAGCATGACAATACAAACTGCGTAAGAGTTCAAATGTACACGCAACAAAAATCAGATTTAAGGTACTGTTAAAGATTTTAAGTCTGTTCAAGATTCTTTAACACACCACTACCCATAAAACTTGAATGAGAAAAAAGAAATATTATATAAATCAACAAATAAATAAAAGAATAAAACAGACGTGAAAAACTGCATAATGGCTTTGTTTTTTAGACACGTTCATGAATAATTACACAAAGCAGGTCACATGAGAGCGACCTAAAAAGCTGTCACTTCAAAGAAAGACTCAATATTACATAGCCGTGCTATTGCATGCGTCTTCTATTAGCATGAATGCTAAGATGACACTTGAACAAAGAGACGTGCAGCAGTGCTTGTTTGCAAGCTGCCACGAGAGGACAGACCCACTGTACACCCTGTTCTTTTCTTCAGTCCAGAAAATAAGCATTCACAAGGGAAAACAGAGGAATAACTTTTAAAACCTCATCAAGAACTCCAGCGAGATGGACTGCATTAGCATCGCGGCAGTATCCCTTGCTTTAATTTAGTTTCTGCTATATAACCCTGCCTTAAATTACATGGGGAGTAATAAAAAATCGTTATGGGCTTTGATTGTGTTATTCAAACACACAGAGTCGGCGTTTCAGGAAACTGAATCTTGTTTTGGCTAGTGTCATTTACTTATTAAAAACACAATCTCGCTGTGATTTGGAGGACTGTTCAGGGTAGACATACATGGAAAGAATGAATTTCCTTGTGGTGATGTGTGTGTAAGAGAGACACAGAGAGAGAGAGAGAGAGCGAGAGAGAGAGCTCAGCTCTGTGACCACAAGGTGGCATCTTCCTTCCTAAAGGAGGCTTGTGTTTTATGTCTGATCTAAGGAGGCTGCACACATACAGCATCCCAAAAGCAGGTGGGAGTGTGTGTGCTGGGCTCAGCGTGTTCAGAACTAACCTGCATATATTTAATGAGCAATGGCATCATCTCTCAGCCTCTCTCGCTTGTTAAACGGACTACAGGCGCTGTCAGACTCCAGCACACATTCCTCTACAGAGAAATCGTCTCAGCTGAAGCAATGTGCTTGAGTATATGGCCACAATATGGAGAGAAAACAAGAACAGGGACAGAGAAGGGGAAATTTTGCATTCGGTGACATGTTAAGAGATGATGATTTCTAACTGTCTTTGTCTGATATACCTCCACTATTTCAACATTAAGACTAAAGTGACACCAAACCAACATATACCAAACCTAATATGTTGTTATGACACTGAATCTACTTCAAACATTCAGCACCATATATATTAAAAATAAGATAAAAATTATTTAATTTATAAAAATACTGACTATTTTGTTGCCTTTTGGTAGCCAACAAATCTTTTAAATACTTATAAAATCAAAACCTTTAAATACTTATAAAATAAACTACTTTTAAAATCACAATTTCTGCTTCATATGTTTTCTTTAAATCAAATTTGAATGAAAATCTCTGTCATAGAGCATAATAATGACAATTAAATCAATTAAATCACAATAAAATTGTGATTTAGACTTCTCAAAAAAGTCTAGAACATAGATCTAGGGTGTTTATCTTACCCTAAACAGAGACCGAATACATAAATAAAACATCCACACAAAAACACTTCCTGAACTAAAGATGAGGTTGCTTGTCTAAAGTCCACTAGTATGAATAATTTCTACCTAGTTGTTTTCATCTGCAGATTATTGTTGTGTTTTCTTCTTTTAGTGCTGACAGCTACAGAACACACACCTATCTCAGTGAAAAAAAACAGCCCAGTGACCACTGAAGTCCATTATCTTCACTTCTGGATCACGCGCTGCTCTCCTCACCTGTTCATTTGCCATATGGAGGAGTATGTATGTGTGCATTGAGCAAACAGTTCCATCACCATCCACGGCAGGTCATTACAGTATGTGTTCATTTTCCTTTTCACGGGCTGGTTTTATCAACTGCACCTTCACTGATTCAATAGGTGCAATTAAACATCTGCTTGGTATAGTTGATTAATATGATCCAGGCACAGAATGTTATAGACTGGGCTGGGGGAATGTGTTTGTATTTTTCCCACTTATTCTTTCATGTCAGATTCAACTCTGATGTAAAATGGCATCTGTTTTTATTGGTCTTTGCAGTTAACTTGCTCACAGCAGCCCATGAATTGATTTAATGAGCACATAGCATAATACTGCATTCAGGAAAAGCAATATATGAATACTGCTGTAAAATGTAACAATTACTTGTGTGGTAAAACTTTATTATTAATAAAATATTTATTAGGCAGAAATGTCTTGAATTATGGTGAAAATTGTACAGTTGACAAAAGAAAGAAACTTATGGACATGAACTATTTTCGATATATTCAAGGTGATTTTTGCAGCTTCAAA
>JAZGTJ010002711.1:0-14614 GCA_036877575.1 Botia almorhae | reverse complement strand
TATAAAGAAATCAAAAATGGTGTAAAAACAGAAAGTACAACGTCATTTGTTTGCAGGTGACACTTGGTTTTATATTTCCAATACTTAATGCCATAAAACTGAGACATTATGAAAGGCAATAAGCTCAAGTGTCCAACTTTATTTTGTAACAGTATTTCTACAGTAGTGTAACATTTACAACAAAACATCAATCATTTGCATTTGAAAAATGCAAAAATAAATGTACCGGAAAAGAAAATGGGCATTTTTACTGACAACACAGTCATTACAAATACATAACATATATTGCATTAAACTCTCCATGGTTTGTTTTCTCACATTTGGAGAAAGCGAGAGGGGAGAAGAGAAACAGAGAGAGAGAGAGAGAAAGTAGCAACATTTATTTTTCCAATCCTGACTGAGGCTAAAGCTCAAATCTGCCGTCTCGTCTTGGCCAAATGGTCAACAACAAAATTGTTTTCTGTCACGCTCCAGAGTTTAAGTCTAGCCAGCCATTATGGTCGTTATTAATTTATGAAATGCAAAATGAATAAGAGTAAAAAAACAGCATTATGGGACACATCTGCATCAACAAACCAGAAAAGTCACAATTTACCTCAAGACAGTTTTTGTTTTCGCCTGCATCTGACAAAACAGCACGATCTTGATTATCAGCTTCAGTCTGGGGCCGCTCATGTAAATAGGTTCACATCTTGGGAAGCTAATATGCAAAAAAGCCCTGTCCCGTGTGTCAGGATCTGTGGAACAAGGAGATTAATGGAATCCTAAAAGTGTAAATTATAGCCTTTACCCGCTGCAGCGTGGAGAGGAGGGCAGACAGCCCCCAGGGAGGCTCCCCACAAAGCAATTCCACACAAGCTCCACACATGCAGATCTCCTATACACAGAGGTGAAGGGCAATTTCCCCTAGTCACACTTCTTTATTTATTTCCACAGATAGACTGCTTGGACACATCTACATATACACGTGACCACGGCTGAACATGTATGCAGCTAATAATGTGCACGTGGGGATGTGAGTTGGAGGGGGGGTTACAGCGCAGCTGAAAACCTCACAGACTGGATGTGGTGATGAAAAATAAGATGATAAAGTCACTGATGGTATTGTTTCAAAGTAACGATTTATATGGATTAGAACACAAGCAGCATTCACCACAAAAATATACATAAATATAAATGTAAAGAAAGCAGTGAGCAGGTCTCGTATGATCACTCTTAAAACCTAGTGCGCTCACTCTGTGGGCAGCATTTGGAGACATTTTCAGACATGTTTCCAATGTGGCCCATTTCAAAGGCAGCATCATATTTATCTTTCACTCACAAGGTAATCCCAGAATGCATTATGAGGACATCACTGAGTCACTGCGTCAAAACTACTGTCATGGCACCCACACGGGCTACTGACATGAACTGTTCTACCATGGACGGCCAGACCGAAACCATGCAAACCTATTCACACGAAACCATTTTACGGTATGACAGGGAGAATAATAACCAACAACAAAACAACAGAAGGAAGCAGCACCTCTTAGAACTGCAGCGGATGTGGTGGGGGTGGAGGGGGACTTCTGGACAGAGACCCATAATTATAAACACCTTGTATTGGATGTATTATAATAGAGTGATGCATGTTTGATGGATGAAAACATTTTTTCTCTCTCTTTCATCTTTGGATCTGCTGTCCTCCACCTCCCCCCCTCCTTTTTACTATTCATTGAGATACAATCGCCGGTTGGCACTTCTCCGGCGTTAGATGCATTTGAATAATACATGACCTGCCCTTTTGATGACATCACAATGCCTGAGCTCCAACAAGGTATGAATCTTATTCTATATACACTTCCAATGTTCAGCTGTTCACAATCTATACTGTCAACAATTTATCACGGGACGCAGAGTGCCGCTGCCAAGTTATCAGAACGGTCGGCAGCCGTGTATGATGTAGCCGGAGCATCTGGCTCTTCACTGCTCGTGACATTAGCCCAGACAAGAGAATCAGTGGACTATTGAATGCAATTACAGTAAGCAAGACAGACAATAAAGATCGATAGGGCTTTTTCATTTTATCACACGGGGAAACATAACTGTGGTAAGGCCTTCGACTGCCTGCATCTAATAATGATTGAGGGTGGGCCATGGTGTGGGCAAAAAGAGAGGTGAGAGACAGAGAGAAAGAATGAGAGACAGAGAGGGAGAGAGAGCATGTACCCAACTGGGCTTTGGCCTTGTTTCTATGCACATGCATCACAGACAAACAGGGACATGCACTTCCACAAACACATACAGTGTGCACATATGCATGCAACGATCACATGCTAAATGCAAACGGAAGGTATGCACATGCAGAAAAAATAAATAAATAAATAAATAAAAACTTTCTTATACTGTGTTGAAAAACCTGAGCCATGTGTATAGCACTTATTCAATGTTGTCTCTTATTGTAATCGAAGTTGCTTCCTTTCCTCATTTGTAAGTCGCTTTGGATAAAAGCGTCAGCTAAATGACTAAATGTAAATGTAAATGTAAACACAACATGCATGTGGGCACCTTCCGTTTGGATTTTCTGTTCAAGTTTGCAGCTCGGTAAATAATCACATTTTTGTGGATTTTAAAGGAGAGAAAAACTCTTAACACGGCCGTGTTCTGTTAATGATGAATATTTACACGACATCGATCACATTTTTGCAAGCAATCTCAATGATTAAGAGGGGAGAGAGTCACCATGCATATTTAAACAATGCGAGAGATAATAAATGAGGCCTTTCAATACAATCAACAACCTCAGGCAAAACAGAGGAAAAACAGAGGAAAAATATCTCCACTGTTGACCACACTGAGAGACCCCCGTCTAAAAGCCCGGATACATATTCATACTGCAGCCTCGCCGCATTTAAACAAAAGCCTATTTGAAACAGAATGTGTTTACTGAAAGCAAGACAGACAGGTCACATTAAAATGACCTGACAAGATTCAGTAAGGTGACTATTGGGGCAAAACGCATTACGAATTGCAGTTTCAACTGGACTTGCATGCAAACATGACGAAGGTTTAATTCTTTGAAAGAGAGCGGGGAGAAAGCCATTTTCTGGGAGACACTGTGGAGATGACATGTCAACGCATGGCTGTTCCATTATTTGCTTGGGTAATCATAACAATACAACATTTCTTTCCCACAAGACTTAATTGCAACGTTGAAGAACAGGCCAATGCCAGCAATTCTATATTTGCACTAGTGTGTTGGCGTGCCGTATTTATGTCTTATTGTCATATACCAAATGCCATATCATCATATGTACCTCATGGTATCTATATACACATATACACACACCCACATATACATTGAACGATAAAGAACAGTCATAGAGTAAAGCCGATATCAGTGAAACAAATGAACGTGCCTCTGGTCAATCTTCACACCCAATTACACAAGCTGAAGAAAACTATGGCAACCAAATCATCACTAAACAAGCATTTCAAAAGCTCTGTTGTCAATGTTTGCATCAGGAATCTCAGTGCCTAAAAGGATAGAAGGTGTGTGTGTGTGTGTGTGTGGGTGTGGAGTGACAGCTCAGTATATTTGCATGCACACACAGTTTCACATGCAGTCACACAGGCAAGGTGCTGGGCCCTTATCAACTCAGATAAGGCCTAACTGGCCTTTTACCTAGGGGAGGCTGGTCTAATCTGAAAAAGGCTGTCATTAACAAAGAGAGATCCCTTCCTTAAGGATACACAGTAAGGCTACAGCCAAACCCAGCTTTGCTTCTCTACCTCTTTACTTCCTTTTATCTGTCCCTTCATTTGTGCCTGGGACCTATTACTCCCACAATGCAACACTTTTAGCCTGGTGCAGCAACTCCATTACCAGTGGATATTGTCCCTCTTGCCCTTACTGTCTGATAAGTGCAAATTAATGGCCAAATAAATATTGACAAACAGTTGTTTCCCTCTTTCCCTGCTGGTTTGACTTTGTCCACACCCTGGCAGTTATTACAATAAGCTCTGTGGCTCTTCCGCGTACATCCTCTTTCATCAGTGATAAAAGATTGAGCTTAATCCAAGGGTAATATGTTCGTCACGTTTATTCACCTGCAAAAAAAATAAAAAATGAGCACAAACAGTCGACGATGGTTAAATCTATCAAATCCGCAGTCATTTATCAAGACACCTGCAGGGAGTTTGCTGTTTACAGATAAAAAGTATGTGTCATCGACATTAAACAGGCATATAGGAATATATTAACAAGGGTTGCTTGTAATGAGAGGGGTGGCGCATTGAATAAGGACATGAGCAAACCACACACACAATGCAAAATGAAGTGAAAGTGATAAGCAAATTACTTGTGTGATAAAAGAGCGGCAGTATGTTCTGAAAGCAAGCAGTTCTGTTAACACACAAACTCTGACTTCCAGTAGTGCAGCTTTGTTAAGATTCATATCGGCAAATGTCAAAAAGAATTAAAAAGATAACTGTCATTCAGAACGGGCTCCAGCACTCTGACATATTGCTCATAGACGGAGAAGATAAGACAGACCCCAGCTTCCCGTTTCTCAGTCAAAGCCCACTGCATTTCCTTCACATCCAAAGAGCTAATTCCCCGCTCATATAAATATGCCATTTTCCCACTGCCAACATGATGAATCTCTGAACTGTACGTCACTGTTAGTCGGCCCCACCAAAAATGCCATATTAATGTCAAATGAGATATAACGATTTAGATTCATCAGATTGCCCGATGTCAGTCCACATCCATCCTGCGAGCGGGTGGAGATTTCCCATCAGACATTGAGAGAGATTAGATAACACAGCTCTGTGTCGGGCTGCTCTCAGTAGAGGCAAAGGGGCAAAGAAGTTGTTCCAACTACTCGCTTCTCTGTAGTTAAAAGGGGTACTTCTCAAAAAAGTAAATTCTGTCATCAATTACTCACCTACGTGTTGTTCAAAATCTTTATAACTTACTGCATCCTCGGAGCAGAAAAGAAGAAATGTTGAAGAATGTACTGGTCACTCTTTAATATGGACTGGAGGTTTTAAGCTTTAATAAGCATGTAAAAGAGTTATAAATGCACCATGCAGGTAATCCACAGTCTTTAAGATTTGGGATAAAGAATACATGTATTTACCATTTTTATTGTATAAAAAAAGAGTGATCAGTAAATTATTAGTTAATTAATAATAAATTAGTAAATTAAAATAGTAAATTAATTTTTTGTACCGTTGATTAAATGTATTGCGATCAAGATTGTGATTGATGTAAGAATAAATAAATGATAAGAGAATTTAATTAGTAATCAGTAACGGAATAACTTAATGTTAATATACATTTAAGTTTTAGCTAAAGTCTCTTATATATGATTAACTGCACCTGCAGTTGTCTTTCTATGTTTATTGTGCAGTGCTACATGCACTGTTTAATGCAATAAGTGGTGAAGGTCAAGAGGAGAGGGCACTCGGCTCAGCTCAGAGCATATGACAGTTCCAGTATTTTGAGGGTCATTAATGAAGCAGAGTGGACTCATTGTATCTTATTCTCCCTCTCTAACAGCATCATCAGTGCTTAACAGGTTCAAGCTACGATGCATCAGCTTCAAGATACAATCTCCGATAGCAATTAAGCAGGAAACATGCAATTTGCTGAGGAAAGAATAGTCAATACCTATTATTGGATCTGCATACTTAAGTTTCTCCCACACTCTTTGCAATAGCCATCACAGGCCCCCGGACTGGGATGCTCACTATAACTTGTGAAAATATAAACCAAAGATATGAAGATATAAACCGTGGAGATAATTTTGCAATAAAAATAAAATAATTCTGTTAAAAGTGTAAAAGTGAATGCATAATGCGCTTATGTGCTAAAAATTTTGCTTAGTAACCTCAAAACCAGTACTGTAAAAAATAGTAGCATTTTGGTGTGTTTTTTAACCAATTACTGTTGGGGCTTGTCCTTGGGTTCGAAAGAAAAAAACTTTATGGTGTGTTAATTTACTCATAAATGTGTAAGAAATCATTTCTTTGATGTGCATGTGTGTGTGTTTATGTGCCTCGTGTTTCATGATGTTGTCCAGGAGGTTGCCTCCCATTCTCCTGACAGGATCACCATGGTGATTGATTCACAGGGTCATTGCCTAGACCTCTCCTCTTCAGCCATAAAGCATCACATAAACATGTATACTTTCACCACCTGTGGCATTGGAGAGGCGTCTGTGTACCACCATGGACATGTTCCATTATTCATTCAACTTCTTAAGCCAGCGGACGGCCTTTTTCAATGGGGCCACTGCTGATTTAAAAGAGAAATCTGGAATGCATTCAGTAAGTTGCAAACCTATAACCCACACTCAAGCACACACACTCAACGCATTCATATATAGCTTTCATATACGATGCCATCTCTGTTGCCCTTAAGAAATATTATCTATTATATATCACAAGGGGATACAATACTTAAGAGATAAGAGTGTTTTTTCTTCCTGTTCTTAAACCAGTTTTTCACATTTAAGAAGTCAACTTTCAAGATTTTCAACAAGATCATTTGTTAGTACTAATTAAACAGTAAACCTGTCCTAATTCACTCCCAACAAATGAAACATTCGTTGTGTTACAAGTCGTAAAAAGTGTGTGAGTAAATAAAATTGTCATGTTTAGATAAACTCCTTTTAACTCTTACTAAAACTACTTTGTGGCCAATCCTGAAAATATGCAGAACAGTGTATCCAAAGTGTGTCATTTCCCTAAGAACAGATTCTAATTCAGAATCTAATTCAGATTCAGTTTAAATCGAATCTGAATGTCACCATTATGCCTTAATTAAAGATGTAAATACCACACTTTACCACACAGCCACATTATATAAAATCAGAATTAATAATGTGACAGAGTAGAGGAGGCTGCCAAGATGGAGAGATTCCCAATGAAGGAGAATTAGAGAAAAGCTGACCCAAATATCAAATATCACCAATAGAAGAATCCTGTTATGTTAAGCAGGCCATAAAGGTACTTAAGATTATGCAAAACTCTCCTTTAATGGATGACATGAAGAAATGAAAGACAGGCAGATCTCAAGGCATGGGCCTGAAAACCACTCCTCTCATCTTACCACATGAGTGTGTTTGTGTGTACTGAGAGCCACAGGGCATGAAAGGGTTTCTACTGAGGTATATAAATGCAGGGGGTTTAGAGACAGCTGCTGGACTTACTGGAATACAAAAAGTTAGGGAAGGATTGCTTAATGTCTTGTAAAAGCTGATATTAAGTTTATATAGATATTTATCAATAAAACTATAATCAACTACAAATAATAATCAAATAATCGACTACATGGTACATAAAAACACAGATTACTGCATTTGGTTACGTCAAGCTTTGCATCAATATATCTGTGCTGTACAATAAAGAAGATTTTTTCTCATGTATAGTCTAGGGTCAGACACACACACACACCAAACAAAGCAGCCAGTGGGGCAACGGCAAGGCCCTTGTGGAACCCATGCACCGTGAACCCTGAATTTTATTACTTCATTATTTTCCTTTCCTGCAACGCTCACTTTCATTTGAGCAAGTCTCCACATTGGTATAATGAGAGCGCTATAAAAACGTTGCTTTAAAGGGTTTGCATACTCTCCCATTCTCAGCTCAACCCTTCAGCAAGCATATGGCAGGTAATCAGGTCGGCAATCACAGTGCCCATAATATGTGCTGCATGATTTCAGCATTGTGCTATTATCCATCTGTTTCTGCACGGAGAGACATGAACCTTCCTGCAAGAGGTCAGTGCTTTCATGACACTCAAATCCTCAAAGCTCTGGGAAGAGCAACTCATCCTGTTTTTTTCTCTGTCCCCCTGTGAAATTTCCTTATATTCTTGCTTTCTTGTTTGCTCGCTCTCCCTCTCTCTCCCTCTCTCTCTCTCACACACACATATGTATACACACACACACAAAGGGGAATGTTTAAAACATTACATAATTAAAAATGTTTGAATAACATTATTATAACATTAATACGAAACCTAAAAATCGGAGTGCTTTGAACGTTCCTAGAACTTTAAAAATAGCATTTAAAAAATTTGTGTTACTTTATGAAAACATTCTTACAACCTAAAATGGTTGGCTGGGCAGGCACAGAGACGATGGTATCTCTGATGTCACTTCCTGTCTTGGGAGAATGAGAGGCATGGAAAACCACAGCCATCTGTATCGTCTACACACTGTCTATAACATCAATTCATCCTAAGGAGTTCCTTAGATATTTACACTGATGGAACCCCTTGGAGAACTGCCCTTTTTGAAAAGGTGCCTAGCCTCTACTATGTGTCAGGTAGCATCCTGATTCAAATTTGACATTCTTATAGTACACTTCTCCATGCTCCAATACATTCTCTTGCCGTAAATCTGTGCTGTTATGCCCTATTCTTTCTCAGAACTTTGAAAGCTTTGTCTTGAGCCCAGAACTTTGTCTTGAGCCCAGAACTTTGTCTTGAGCCCAGAACAGGAGGCAGTTCAACATTCCGAGTGACAACAGTATTTATAATTTATGTGAGGGCAGACCATTATTAAAGATATGGGATGCATATGAATTCATTTATTATTTTCAAGTGTTTTTCAGCAAACCAACTTCACACTTGCCTGCATATGACAAAGGTTACATCTTATTTAATATTTGCTCGTTTTAGATCAGTGTGTGTAGTGTTGTTTTTTTTCCTCTGTCTGCTCTGTCTACTAAAATCAATGATTCAGTCTGTGAATTGCTTTACAAGTATTCTGCAGGCTGTAATCATGGCATTGTACAGTATAAGAGCAAGTACCAAAAAGGACCAATGTGTGATAAAACAGACAATGCTTACATGATGGATCAAAGATGCACCCTATATCATCACAAATGCACACACACACACGTACACACATTTCTATCATGCTGTGCACGCTCCGTACATTTTGCAAACATACTGAATGTACATTAGTTACATTAGACAGGCGGCAAATATCAAAGACAGAAAGGAAATAATCCAAAGGAAACTGGTCAAGATGTCCAATAAAAATAACCACCCTAAAGACTGTACAGCTGACTGTTTCGTGTGTGGCGTAAATGATATATGAGCCGTGGTCTAAGAAAACGAAGCATGTATATCATATTACCAGTGATTTGCGTACAGGCTTTGTAAAACTCAGGCTGTCAGTGATGCTCTTAGCTCACGGATCAGGCCTACAGGACTTCTCTCTTCATCTATGTTAAAGAGCAGTGGTAAGCAAAGCTACGTATTATGTTTGTATGAATTTATTGGGTTGTAAAAGAAGGAGGAGGTGAGAGGTCAAAAAGTAGACATAACAAAAGAACTGGTTTCCTGGAACAAATAAGTAATAAATATGAATTGAATACAAAAGACACTTCAAATCTGAATAAAAGCACAATTGCCTTTGGACCATGCCAAAAAACAAGTGGAAGATAAAACCATCTTTGAGAGAAACAGTACCGATGATAGCTTAACCTTGGATCTGGCAGTACGCATGGAAACCATTACATCTAGCTTTGAACTTGTCTCTCTACTTAGACATTTGTGTGATACATGGCCTATCAATTATGAACAGCCTTCCATACCCCCACATCTGCAGTGAGTGTGTCTGGCTACAGAGTGGAAAAGGAACCAAGGAAAGACGTTGTTATGAATTTTTAAGATTAAATCTGCAATTTGTAACGTTTGCCTCTCTACCGCCATCTCTGTTTGAAATATAAAATTGCAGGGTGGTTAACATGAATGACAAGCTGTAAGAACTAGCTACAAAGCTTTACCTTTACAGTACCCGGACATGTAATACAGTAGTATATAACACCCGACAGCTCAAATTATAAATTATTACTATAAACTTTGCATTGTGAATCGTTTATATTGTTAAATGATTAAATTATGATTATATTATAAAGTTTATATTATTATAAACTTTTTGCATTGTGAAGGTAAGGAGATCATGATGAACACTGAACTATCGTGTACTTTCTCAACAACAGATTTTTGGTCATTTTTAACCAGAAAAGTTACAGATTGCAGATTATAAAAAAGACCGTTTCAGAGACTGTGCTAATAGCTCTGATTGACTGGCGACTGTTTGAAGTCAGTTAGCTATGGTCCTATAAGAAACATCCATAGTAAGTCAAGTGTTTAAATGTCTTCTGCAAACTCACCCACGTCCCACCTGCTAAAGATTTATGGCAGGTTGACAAGAGTCTGTGTAGCAGAGTAAACATGGGGAGGGAATGGCAAATGATAGCATACGTTAGAGACAGCCAACAACTAAAAACAGATGAGGGCTGTGAGAACAGCATTTGGGTTCAGAGCGAACAGAACAAGACATTTAAAAGTGAATGTGAGATAACAACATAAAACATTTTCATTGCACACATGGATTTTTGATCCAAAAATCTAAGACCACATAAAGAATGTAATTTAAACCTGGACATAAACTGACATTGTAAGATTCCTAAAAATGTCAAAGAGTATAGTTCTCACAATTGAATTTAAGTAATTCAACACTATTTCAGGTCACTAATCAAATAAGCAAATGTATGCCATCGATCAGAGGTTAACTCTATTAAACATAAGGTCAGCTTTCCTTGTTTTTATTGTATTTTTATAAGTAAATGAAATGCTATTTGCAACATTCTTATGGAAACCATGTCAGCGTTTTGCCAAAAAGTTATTTTTACGCGAAACAATTTCTCAAAACAACTCATACTTCTCAGCCCCTGAAATATATTCCTCAACCTTCATATTTTAACGCTGCCTTTAAATAAAATGATAATAATTTTAGTTTGATTAAAGTTCCCTGATTCAAAAGGGCTTCTTTCTGAAGCCTCGACCCCACCTCTCGCATTCATACGTTTAAGTAAGGAAGCTCACCAATCTTTATTTAGAGATCTGTGATTATCCCTCTTCTCAGACAGCACATGATGTGAGCAGCATTAGAATGCACAGGAAGCAGCCCTGCCTTCTATCTCTCTCCATGCTGAAGGCCTTGTTTGTACAGCTCTCAGCCCAAATCCATTATTACTTCCTAAACTGACAAATCATTTCAACAAATACAACCTCCCTTTCCTTGTGCCGGCTGATAAGATAAATGCGGAAGTCGAGAGAGGACACAAGCAAAGGTAGAGTTTCATATTTCAATTTGCAAAGCACCTCTTCTGAATCTTAATTGAGATGCAATAGGGAACAGTGGTAAAAAGTAAAAGATTAAGGGTCCAGTCAGAAACCAAACTCAAAAACAGTACCACACGTCTACAATAACTGCTTAACACTCCAAAAAGCTGGGTAGAAATCAATGCCACCCGGGCCTTAGAAAAATATAGCACAGAACACATACAAGGTTAAATTAACCTGCGTGGCAAGGTGGGTTTACCCATTTTAACCTAAATTTTACCTCATTGCCTGTAATGTTAAGCTACTTGATACTCATAAGACAGTTATGTAAATGTGCAAACAATTATATATCCGTATATCAGTGTACACGTGTGAGGTTAATAATGTTGCATGGTTAATACTGCAGGGATGTCCATCACACACTGATAATAATAATAATAATAACCAAGGGTCTATGGAGATGATTTCCAGCGAATAATTCCTGCTGTGCTCAGCACAGACCTCCACTCCTGGCCCTCCCCAAGCGTCTGTGTTTGTTTTAATCGTGACCAATAAAAAAGGTCATAATTAATACCCCGACACAGACACTAATAAACAATTCCAAATTGCCACCATAATCAAACGACGCAAACATCCACAAGTTACAAAAGTTCACAGCCACAACTGACAATTTCCTAATTGTATTCAGTCATTCATGGAAATTTTATTAACATGGAGCTGATGTATCCTGCCCTTCCTCTGTCACAGCACCAGGGATCTAATTTCATTATTTTCCACAAGATTTGCTTGACTACTGCCATGATTTTAATGCTGCTGCAGTCCAGATGTTTATGCTATTTAAATTAGGAGGCAAGGCCTGTTGGGTAAACATAATTAAAGAAAGTGGAGGGTTTTTTCCTCCTGCCCTCTCTTTGTCACTTTGCCTTCCCTCTCTCCATCTTCACAAGTTTACTTCATTAGACAACTTTCATTTAACTGACGCCGCGTGGCCCTCCCATAAAACCTGGTCCTCTGCAGATCTGTGATCAGCTCACGACGCCGTGAAGGAGCCTTATGCACATCACTGCACCCGCCACGTGGGCTCGGCAGCAGGCTGGCGACAGGGGTCAAGGTCTTTGGGTCTATGGAGGGAGGAACATTAGGCGCTCAGTGTTTACATGTTTGCTGTTCCACAATGAAAATAAACTACGGGAAAACTGACTAAAGCAAAGAGCATATCCCAGTGGAAATGTCTTTAAATGCACTTTTCCGTCGTTGTTTTGTGTAGGGGTTATTGATTTGGGTTTTACAGTGGCTGATGCCAAAATCTAAAGTGCTGATTGGCCAATATGCATGTATGATATAATACAATTGAATGATAGCAGATGAGACAGGTTTATTTTTTTGCTTGGCAAAATACTTTTTCCTATACTAGCTTAATATGAAAAATAACTTAAATAAAGCATTGAAGGCTGATTTACTTAAAACAGGCAGACACTAAAGCTCTGCTGTGCTATGAAAACATATGGCTCTGTGTGAGCAGTCTGACACAACAACATTGGCTCTGACCAGTGAGGTGAGTTTGGGGTGGGTCATCTTCCTGGCTAATATATTAGCATTTAACTAGTTTTGGGGACGTTAGCTGACCTAAAAGTGAGAAAGAGACGATTACATACACAGCCATTCAGAAGTTTTGAAACACTTGACTGAAATGTGTCTCGTGATCCTAAAAATATTTAAACTGCAGCAATTTGTGTAAATGTTTAAAATGATTTTTATAGACAAAAATATAATTGTGCCAACATGTTAGAAAATTACAATTTTATTTAAAAAAAATTAAAAATGTTTTTAAAATGAATGATGTGGGAAAAATAATTACGAAAAAGCAGCCAAACAGAGCCTAGAATAGATGAGAATCTATTCTAATAAAAAGAATCTCAGAGCTCAAGAAAATGGGTGAGAAAATACCAGGACATTTTTTTGCAAATTTTTGACCAAGAGTGAATCCACTGAAGATTCTAAAACAGTTTCATTTATTTTGAATTTCCTTCAGTCACATCATCGTTCCCAAAGTAACGTCCATGTTATTTTAGAGTTTTGATGAGTTTACTTTCATTTAAATGCGGAAAAGTATGAATAAAGAATGAGTACGTGTTTTAAACGTTTTTGAACGGTAGTGTAAGTATCATATGAGGGCAGATAGGAAATATGGCAGCCAGGTCAAACTCCACTTTTATAATATAAAAGTAGCCTGCGACACACATACACATGCAGACAGTGTTTGGAATTCTGCTGCTGATGCAGCCCTGTGCACAGAAGCAGCATTCTAATGTCAATGACTTGCGAACCCTCATCGTGCAACAGATAAAAGCATCAATGAGGTCTAAGCCAGTGATGAGAGCATTATTTCTCCTGTTTAGTGAATACTAATCAGCCATCCTAAAGCGTTACTCTGTGTGTGCGTGCGTGAAGGAGTGAAGGAAATTATATCACTTATGTCAGACTGCTAATAGGTCCTGCCACACTCTAAATTTAATTTCATAAGCCACTGTTCTTGATTTCCCCCCTCTTTTCAGATTAGTGACTAACAATCTATTACAGGCAACATCACAGCCAGCGTAATACAAGAGGTCATTACAAGATTACGTAAACTCCGGATTTGCATTAACATTTCACATCCATTTACATGATGATTATTACAGCAGAAATTAGACTGTGATTAGAAGGCCCGCTAGCCTTTGCTCTCCACAGACACATTTGGGCACGCGGCAGAGGGGGACTGACCATTTGTGTCAAGGATTTATAGAAGCATGTCTGCATTTATTTTGTCAGCGTGACTGTGGTCATAAAACCAGTCATTCTGCCTCGGTGCCCCCACTGTGGGCCAAACTGTTCATTTAGCATATTTGATATAATCGCCTATTCTTTCCCAGAGTCACAGCACACAGGCAAGAAGGAGAGTAAAAATCTTCTGAATAACATTATGCCAGCACCATTCCTCTGTCCGTTTATGAGTATGCAGCACGCGGAACGTTCGCCATACTTTATTGCACATGAGCTGAGTAGCTGTCAAAATTACAACAGGCATCTCTGGTAATTATGCAGATTTATGCAAAACATTAACAAGAAGAATTAAAAGCACAAATGAGGTGGCTACACTTGAATTGTTAAGATTATGAATAATTACCATGAATCTTTTTTGCTCTTAATGTAACTTGTTTTTGATAAACAAAGCCTTAATTATCAGAATACTTCTGAGAATATCTGTGACCTTCATTAATCTTACAAAACAAGTCTCTGGCGAGTGGCAGACGAGAAGACCCGCTCTCATACCGAGTACACAAATAACAAGAGCGGCGTATGCTAACTAGCCACTTCAGAGAGCGGCGCGTGCGGCCAGGTATATCTTACAGCTCAGCCATGGATGCACAATCATGCCAGGCGACTCTGCCTTTCCATCTGGGACTCCCTCATTCCAGCTACTCATTAATTACAGCCACA
>JAZGTJ010002710.1:0-40300 GCA_036877575.1 Botia almorhae | reverse complement strand
GGGGTTAGTCAAGTGTTTTTAGTTGTTTTTAAGGTGATGTTGTCATTCCACCAGAGAGGAAAAGAACTGGTGAATGACCTTGTTATGAGGAGAACAATGGTTGCTAGGCTTTTAGTCAGGGGCCCAAGTGAAAAGCCCATTTTAATCCCTACAGTAAACATATGTGTTTGTTGTTTATTTGAAAACAAATGTATAATATAATATATATATATTATACATTGATATATATATTATTAATATAATTATATATAAAAGAGTATAAAAGAGACACAACAAAGTTTAATACTTTGAGTTTGTGATTTGAACAAACCCATAATCCCAAGTGTGAGAAATAATAATAATGTTTGCCTTAGTAAATGCTACATATTAAGCTTCTTGTGAAAATGTCAAATTTTTCAAAACACAGGGCTTGTAGCACTGAATGTCAAACTTCAGTCAGCTGTCATTCTCAATAATTGTAAGCAATTGCTGATTTGTTTTTTAGTAAAATTATGTGTCAGTCACCGTGTTAGAATAATTAATCTTTGTCAATTGTCAGAATCATTCAGTTTAGTTCAATTTTTTGTATTGCGCTTTTCACAATAAATATTGTTTCGAAAACCTTTAAAAATGTTTATATACATATACTGTGTAACCATGTGTGTAAATTATAAATAAGGCTATGATGTATTATATAGTACATAATAATAAATTTGATTACAACTTACATAATATACCAATTATTTTTACACTTGAAGGTTTGTAGTTATTTGCTGGATATGTAAAAGTCAACTGGTTGGAATCAAAGATCATATGTTGGCATTTATTAAGCTCCACAGGTCATCTTACAACAGAAATCTCACCTGTGGAGACCTGTCAAAATACATCCATTCGCTAATTACCAATGGTCATTTCACTTCTTACTGGTAGTAGTAATTCAACAAAAGGACATTAACATCTAGTGAGCCACCTAGAGAGGCATATTAGGCCATTATGGACATGCTTCTAAAACAACTGTTGTTCGAAAAACTAAATAACTTAATTATGTCAAATTATAAGGCCAAATACTTCGTAGTTCTAGGCAGCACTGCATATATTATAAAAGACAATCCCAGAAAGCAGTGCAATGATACTTATAATAATGTTGATTATAAATTACTGTATTTGATAAAATACTAAAAATAGAAACAGAAAATAGTTAAGTGTCAGGTTATTTTCCTAGTAGCTTAGCAACTTGCTTTGAATTTACTTATTGAAGTCAATTGCTTTTGCAAATACTGATTGGTCAACAGCTGTGGTATATTGACAGTAAAGCACGGCTATGACCTCTTCATCAAGCTATGATTTGTTTTTCTGCACAGCAGTCATAGCTTTCTGTTACTGCTTACATGTCAGGTACTAATAGAGGGATGCCATTTAATGATTGTGCTTTCAGAAAAACTGTCATTGATATTTTTTATTATGTGGAAAGGAAAGGAAAGGAAAGGACGTGACATGAGGCCAAGTATGGTGACCCATACTCGTGACCCATAATCCATCCAAGTGCGCACACACACACAGTAGTGAACACACACACACCGTGAACACACACCCGGAGCAGTGGGCAGCCATTGCTGCGGCACCCGGGGAGCAGTTGGGGGTTNGGTGCCTTGCTCAAGGGTCTCACCTCAGTCATGGTATTGAGCATGGAGAGAGTGCTGGTAATTCACAATCTCCACCTACAATCCCTGCCTGACCTGAGACTCGAACCTGCAACCTTTGGGTTACAAGTCCGACTCTCTAACCACCACCGCTGCCCCCATTATAGTATCTTCTAAATAATGGTTAGGTAACAATACAAAAACATTCTGATGGGGTAACAGGAACCATAAAAGCAAATTTACAATTTATTTTAAGATCTTCCTTGCTGTGCAATTGCATCCATCTCTTTTATCTCCTCAGAGCTATAAACATGAATCTCTCCACATATACAAATCATTTGCCTTCTTTTTCTTCTGCTTTCTTTATGTTTGTTATTACATACAGTAGACTATTAAAATGCACACAAGCAGTTACCACAGAGCTCAGTGACTACTAGGTAAACATGTCTCTGTAGGAATTCTGTTTCTAGCTCATCCCCTACCAACAATTATGCCCTTTATGCAGCAATGATAAAATATTACAGGTACAGCCTAATAAAACTGGCCTACACTCAGGAGAGATGCACAAATGCTCATTATGGGTCCATATAAAGGGAATGTGCCAAGCAGTTTATGCAACAGACATCCAAACATCCAAAAAAGTATTTAAACAGCTAAATAACTTAAAACTGCATTTGATAACAAAATTTCAAACTGTCTTTTGCAAAGTGTAGACAAATTCTAGACCTTCTGTCTCAAAGTTATTGTATGAAATCAGTTTTTCTTATGTTCACACATACTTCCATACAAACACATATATATCTATCGTAACAGAGTAACCGTGGGTGTAGTTCAACATATGTACTGCATGGACATACACTGTAAACAAACAAAAACAAATGTACTGGTAATTTTCTGCCAGAATATTATCTGTTCATTTTACAGATATTTCTGTTATTAAAACACAACGTTATACAGTGCGAAATGTAAAATACAAGTAAAACAGCTGTAAAAATCACTATGGAAAATTCCTTTGTATTAATACAGTACATTGTGCCCTATTTTTATGGATTTTTTAGTGCACTGTAAGTCTGACCACTGAAAAGTGTTTAAATACCTTATATGTCTTCCTTTTTAACAGTAGGCTGATATATATATTGTTTTATAAACCAAAACACGTACATTGTGAAATGTTTTTCTTCAAAAATGTGCTCATGCTGTAATTCTTTAAAATTTAAATGAAAGTCATGCAAACAAAGGCATATAATTCCCAACTGTTTTTAAGGGTCACTGTATCCTAACATACAGGGTTTATGAACATAATGAACATTTTCATATAATCCCACCAATCACAGCTCTGAGGTCTATAAACAGCTGGTGACTCACTGCTTTCAGGAAGTCATTTGTCCTTTGAGAATGTCCCAAAGCCACTCTGACACTCTCACTGACAGTCCAGTTTCTGTATCAAATTTATGCTTGTTTTTTTGCACATTTCTTATATTCATTATATGAACATTTTTTTTGCCTCCAGTTATGATATATATATGAAGACAAGACATCTTTATAATCTCTCATGATCTACTAATATTTGCTATCTTTGCTTCTTCATCTTAGCCATATTATTTTTAGAACTCACGTGGGCTGTAATTCAGAATTTTTCCCTTTGCAGAAATGTTGTGTTCTTTCATGGCCCACTTTCACTCTCCTGTGGCACTGTAAGATGAGAGCAGCTGCTCTTTCCAATCTCTCTGATCCAATCCATATTATAGACACTGATTCACTGCCGACATCCAGAGTCACCAGGTTTGTTCACATTCACACTCACACCACTTCCAAAAACAGTTTAGGTGTTTCTTTGTTAATTAAGTTCTGCTTCTGTCTACGTAATCTCACAGAAAATTGTAACTGTTATTTGAGGTGGCAATTTCGAATGAATTTCTATGATGTGATTTGTACAAAAATTTTAGGAGAAAATGCAAGCACTCCATCCCTAACCTCAACCATTACTGGGCCGAAAGCAGATTAAACCAAAACAAACAAATGAGATCTTATAAATTCATATGAATTAGCCATGAAATCCATAAATTGTAAAATAATTTTAGCGACAAATTTCCACAAGATTGTGAAAAATGTTTCAGTGTTAGCGTCTCCAAAAAAAGCAACTTAAATTAGGAAGTTAAAATGATAACATTTGAAAAGTAGTACGCACACTCAAATACACACACTCACTCAAACACACACACAGCTGTTGTTTAAAGAATTAGCTTGTGTGCTTGAGAATGTTGTGTTGTTTTTTTTTTTTTTTAATTAATGGTTTTAATTGTGTAATATTGTAGATGTTATATGTGCAGTTTAAAATGACCGTGATCCGCAGCTTTATATCATTCACTTTCTGTTACTGTTTCGATCACTGGGCTTTGGTTTGTCTCAGAGTGACAGTTTTAAAAAGGGTCTGGAACAGTGAGAAAATGTCATGCTGTAGCGTGTCATGGTAGGCAGAAGTTGTCATGCCTTGTTGATGCTGATCTAAGGTCAGTTTTAAAGGTTTGAAGGTTTGGGGATGCTGTGGCTAAAGTTGGTCCAGGATCAGAGGGGTGTCCACCCACCCAGGCTGAGATGTTTGCTAAAGGGCAGGTCTCCTGGGATCTGCCATGTCTCATCCTGCTCATGTCTGGGTGCTGGGTGCAAAACAACAGGAGAGACAGAAAAAATATCATGGCCGTGCCAATAAATTTGTTTTGGTATTTTTTGAGTGCTTCTGATTCAATATAGATGATGTTTTGTAACAGTGTGTTATAAATAAAAAAGTTTATCCTGCTTCTATAACTAATGCATTTCTTTCTCCACTTTACTGTACTGTAATCACATTTGTACTGTGCTTGCCATCACAAGTGCTTAGCATCAACTCTAATACTAGATGTGTTAATATAACTCTCATATAGCTCAGCCCTACCTGAATCTAGCACCACGACAATATAAGTTCAACATTTGAATTATTTTGACTTCTTGTATTTGTGCAAAACTCATTTAGGTGCTAAACGTATTGCATGTGGTTGCCAGGGTGTTGTTATGTAATTGCTATGGTGTTCTGAGTGGTTTCAATGCATTGCTATGTGGTTGTTAAGGTGTTCTGGATCATTGTTTACTGGCTCAAGCCAACCCACCCCTAATTCTCTGATATTCATGCCTGTATTAAGAATAAAGGATTTTTCACCTATTTATCTGTTAAACATAAGTCCAATTGCTTAATACCCAACCATTTGCCAAGACAGTGCTGTGTGCTTGCTTTGTTTAAAGATGGTGCAATCTCGCTCCAATACAAAGAAAACATGCAAATTGCATATTCAAAATACTAGATCGCACGTTTTTCATATAGTAGAAAAAAATTTCTCTTGTTTTGTGATTGACAGTGATGCCCATATCCTGTCAGTACTGCATGTTGTCTGAATTAATTTATGCATTGGATGTGTGTGTGTGTGCATTTACTTATAATTTTGCCTGTGAAGAAATGTTTTCTTGCAGAGGAACACACCTCATCTCTACACATCATCTTTAACTTGAGGTGACACATAATCCACAAATGGGTAAATGCGCAACCCGTGCCTGGAAATGGAGTTTAAATTATGCAAAGACTTTTCTAGGTGCTCATTTGCTTACTAAGCTGACATTTACTTGCCGATGGTACACAACCAAAATAAAAAATCCAGCAGCTAACCTGGAACGTGATGGAAATTTGAAAATATGTCAAGGAGCAGAATTGTTCGATGCAGAATTCGGCCCACAGAGCATTTATCCATGCTGGGTCATAAACACTGGTGTACAACCACGACTTCTCCTCCTACACACCATATTTACTGCTGCTGTATGCATGGATGACCATTTACTCTATGTTTCTCTTCTTATGCATATGCAGGAATTTAACTGTGAACTGAGTGAATGATTTTCTTTGTTGGCTGCTAACTTGACATGCTAGCCTCTTCTGCTTATAAAGATGTATGAACTGGTATTCATACATATATGATATTCATATTAGTAGTCATATGAGTAGTCACCATAATATACTTGTAATGCTATAAATACACTTTTAATATGAATAACTAAAAATTCTTGGATTACATTTATAAATTAGTTTATAACATTTGTAAATTTGCAGACATTTTTATCCAAAGCAACTTACAATGTATTCAAGCTACACATTTTGTGAGAATATGCATCTCCTGCTCTGATTTGCAAAGTCTGCCATCAAAAGTCAACATTATTAAGGATTTTAATATGAACGCAAACATTTCTCATCCAATTTATCCAAAGCCATATTATTTTAGTGATTGATACAATGCACATTATTATATAGATTTAGTTTTTTAACAGTTATATATTTAGATATATAGTATATATCTAAAACCACTTGGGAAAACCATCTGAGACAAAGTTGATACTTAAATAAAACTCTCCTGAGCTATGAAAGAGCAATAAAATGTTTCTCTGAGCAGCTGTGCATTTGTGTGTACAGTCTTGTCAAAGAAAGCGAGTGAGAGGCCAGTGTGGGACATTTCTGACGTCTGATCCTGGCATATCGATTTGTCTTGCATGTTGAGCGTGTGCTGCATCTTGCATGTTGAATGAATATGTGTGGGTTTGTTTTTCATGCTGAGTGGATATTTATCTTGGCAGACTCCACAGATATTGACCGGAGAAGCTCTGACAAACAAAACCCTCCTCTGGTCTCATTTTGAATCCTTCCATCTATTTTCTCCCCTGGCTTCTCTCTACATGCTAAATAAGATTTAGTATTTAGCACAAAGCACAGCTCATCTAAATGCTCTTGTAAGACTGTGAGTGTGTTATGCTGGCCATTCTATTTCCATATTATTGTGCCTTTTTCAGATGAAAGCAAAGTAATTAGCATGTTAATTGTATTCTAATTGAGCAAGCCTGTTTCATTAATTCTACAATGCTCTCTCTAATCAGTCTGTTCTTTTTCCTTTAGAAATGGATGGACACTGTGCAGCCGCAGTGAGTTTTATATACAGATCTGGTGATGAATTATTAACTCTACTCATCTAGACACAATATACGTGATTGACATTATAGGAAGTTAGTGTCAAGAACTTAATCCCATCCTAAAGTCAAAACAATTTTACAAAACAAAACAAAATTTACAAAACAATTTTAGCCTTTTACACAAATAAATTATTCCTCCATAGTTTTGCATGAAACAATTGACTGTGCATAACTTCACACAGAGAATATTAACCCTCCATAACTTCACACCAGAAATAATATGACAGTCTCTGATTCTCAAATTCTGATTCCAATAGTGCAAATGTATCTTTACATTTGATTATATTTATTATTTACTTGTTTTTTTCTTTACTTATTGTTACTTTTCATTTAAATGGCATCATTGTATAGACATACAGATTTTTTGAATTATGAGGCCTAAAGGGTTTTCCTACATTTAGCCTTGGAAACAATGGGTAGAATACACCCACCATATGGTATGAAGGGCGCTTTAATCTCTGTGTGTCATACATATAATTCCTCACATATGGTCTCCCACAACCCTGCTGGAATATAAATATTCAGTCTTGACAGCTGAAATTCAACAGATAACATTCTATAAGAATGACTGTTACACATGTGTTACAGCAATATGTGTGACACATCACGCTATATAGCGCTCAGCAGGGCAGAAAGCAAAGGCATCAGGCAGAGGTGACAGACCGAAGGGCGGATGAGCGGAGAGATGCAGGAGGTGAGAAGATGAAAGTGATGGACACTGCGGTGAAGAGACTCTTCACAGCGTTCTGCTTTCAGCATGCCAGTTCTGATCAAAGCCTGTGCAGAGTCCAACTATCCAACTAACACACTGCAAGACCAGGGACAACAGCAGTGACTCTGTTTACATGCACATGCTTTCTGTTCAAGGATTTTTATTTTTTAAAAAGACATTTTTAAATGCAAATTATTAGTTTTGTACTTAGTTGTCGGTAACACTTTACAATAAGGTCACATTTGCTAACGTTAGTTAATCCAGTAGCTAACATTAACTAACAATAAGCAACATATTTCAACAGCATTTATTAATCTTAGGCTAGTCATTTTAATTAATGCACATAGACTTTTCATCGTTGTTCATTCATGCTAATTACACATTAACTAATGTCAATAGATACAAATGATTTTAAATATGTATTAGTAAATGTTAAAATTAAAATGTAATGTAAAGGTATGAATAAATTATGTAAAGTATTATATATCATTTCTTGTACTACTGTTTAGTTAACAAATGTTAACCAATACAACCTTACTGTCAAAAGTGTTGCCTTATATCAGATGTGTTAACACAGTCACTAACATACAAACAGGGCTCCAAAATCCTCCAAGTAGGGAGGATTTTGTATATTTCTGTATATTTTTGTATATTTTGATATTTCGGTATATTTGTGGCAATGCCACTGTCCCTTTCACTGCAGCCCTGGCACACACAAACAGGGTGTTTACATTTTTCACCTCTTCCTTCTGGGTATGCATGAGCTTTGCTCGCTCTTGATCCAGTGTTATTTGGAAGGGATGGTGTTATGCTCACAGAGCTGGTATTGGCTGTTAATATGCTGTATTACCACATCCATCCACATCCAGGATTTTTATGTTCAAGCTCTGCAGTGTATTATAATGCTCCCACACCAGCAGTTCTGTGACTCAGACAGAAAGGCACAGATTGGGCTGAAGTCAGTGATTAAACTGGTTTCCAACTGATATTCTGCTCTGGAGTTTCAGAACTCCATGTATCCATGAGGATCCATCATTAATACATGTTAAATTATGCAAATATGCCCTCTAATAGAATTTCACAGATTCTAGAACATTCTTCAAGAAATGTGTCCAACTGTGCCTGTAATTTCCTGCCAGGTTTGAATCTCAATAATTCTGACTGATGAAAGTCTTATTTTTAGAGATCGGGACATGATCATTGGTAATGCAGGGTCATTTTTTAAAATTTCATTCGGTTCTCTGTCTAGTCTGTCTTTTGAAACTTAAGAACTACCCACAACTTTCCATCACTCTGTTGAAGCAACAGGAGTAAACTTGGGTGACATTTTTAGCTCTTTTCTTTACTGCCTTAAGAAATGTGAACAGCAACCCGATAAACCTGTCAGTGCCTGGATAAAACAATTGTTACGGTGGAGGCTCCAGCTTCTCCCCATCAAGTCGCCAGAGGGAGCCATCTCCGGAATATTGAATGGATTCACAGAACTACATTTCCCATCATCCTCTCCGTTGAACTGATTACTTCCTGTTCCCACACCTGCACCTAATTTCCTCAACACTATAAAACCGGACACTTTCTGTTATCACATTGCGAAGTCTTGATTTGCCTTTATTTTTTATTCTTTGCCTGTTATTTGATTATCCCTTTTGCCTTGTCTCTTGCATACCTGTTTGCTGTTGTCGACCCTGCCTGTCTATATTGATTAAAGAGACTGCAGATAGATCCCACTTCATCTGATTCTTCGTTACAACAATATTTGAAGACCAAACAATTTTCCCTTATAAGTGACAACAGGAATTTCACAGTAAATGTAAATTAAAATAAATATAAATATTATTTTGCAATCTTATTCAATTGACATTGATCAAAAAAAGATTACTGGTTGAAATTCATTTTCAAATTCCAAATTATTATTATTTGTTTATATTTCAGTACATTTGAAACATGATGTTTCTATCTTTTGTGCAATCAACAGTTTGTATGTTTGCTTAAAAGTTTTATTTTGGTTTGTATTTCTCTGTTATAGAATACCATATCCAGTGTCAGATTACCCCATAACACAGACATTTTGTCTCACTGGCATCCATGTTTCCATTACGCCTATAGGAAGCAAAACTGCATTTGAAACATGGCTGTGACCTCTGCTGACCTATCACCGCTCATTTGGCTTCTTGTTTTGTCTGCAGGAAAATGTTACTGTATGCAGTGTGCCCCAAGTTTATACCTCATCTGTCAATCAATGGGCAAATACAGTGTCAGAACCATGAGAGGTGCCGCATATTAGCAGCATTACCTGCAGTATTTAATCTGTCATATGTGTGCTAAACATTACACAAACACACACACATCAAGAGTTTGACCAATACATTCAAATAATCTTTGAACATACATAGTAGATGTGTCTCTCTCACTGGAGCTGTTTAAATCAATGGTAGAAATACAGGCACCCATAGTATTCTGCTACCTTTTCTGAGCAATAAGTGCACAACAGAATTGCCTCTAAAAGCTGATATGGGATTTAAGGATGTCGTAGTCCACTATTGTGAATGCTTTTTCATCCTGGAGAAGTTTGATAAGGGCAATATTCAAACAACATGAAAGAGCTTTTAGGAGCTCTGCTAATGCAGAGTACTGGAACACAAACAGAATGAACCTCAGATTCATAGTGAACATTTCCAGACACTGTACTAATACCAATTAGTCCCCATAAAAGCACATTAACATACACTGACTAATGTATAAAAATATAAGGCAACATCATAACAACCATTATAAAATATCCTAACATTGAAACAGCACTGAGAGTTTTTCTTCATGATGTCTGTGAACTGAGGCAAGATTTAGCTTGTTCAGAATTTTGCCACATGCTGCTGACCCAACAATAGACACCTAATGGTTAATCAGTACACTGAGTCTCACCTCATGAGAGATTTCTCTCCAAATCTGCTGTAATGCTAAAGAAACAGAACAAAAGAAGGTCTACTGGAGCACCAACAGACAGGACAGGAATTGGGCAGGAATTGTTTCTTCTTTTGACTTTCAGTTCAATATTTCCAATCACCATTAATTTCATTGATTACTAGGTAAGAGGAGCGCAAAACTAGCCTGTTTGATTGTCTTTTGCACTATCTTTAACAGAGACATCCCCCTAAAACAGATAAATGAAAGACTTGAAGCCAAGAAAATTCTTCTGTCTGGTCTCACACAGAGATGCCCTGAAATTGTTATTGATTGTTTCCTGTGGTGACAAAAACATTGGAATTTAACTCACTAATTATATGGTGTGTGGCCATCACTGTCTGAGAAATAAATGTTTTTGTTAATACATGCTCCATATCGTTGGAAAACTCAGTCTCACAGACAGATTGGAAGCCGTTGTAGAGAAGATCGTTTTATCTTGTGGAGTGGAATGGACTGTGATGAGGGCTTTAGGGATGAAACCAGAAAAGATCTTACAGAAACCTAATTCCATTGCAAATATATTCAAAAATAGTGGCTTAGCAATCAGTGTGTTTTTTTAAAGATCACTTGGAAGATCACTTCAAAGAGCAACACATGAACTAAATACACATCAAGATCAAACCCAAAAGAAGGAAGGAGTCTGCAGATAGTAACCTGCTAAACTTTGTCTGTTTTTTTGGTGGTGACATCCCAGAATTCTCTGCCTTTCTTTATTGCACTCAGTGTAGAAGAGATGAGAGATCAACTTGGATAGATTGGGTGGCCTTTAATATCAGCAGCAATGTGTCCTGAAATTGTCTCCCGTCACTTTAATTCTGTTTGTCATCTTTCTGCGGGCTTGTGGGAGAGAGTCTGACTCCTCCAAGCAAAGCAAAGAACAATACAGGTGATTCAACAGACACTATAGTACTTGTATCTTTTCCGATAATAGGGTGTATGGTTTTGCCAAGAGACATAAAAACAGTCTGAAAGGGCTCAAAAGCAATAGAAGGAGATATCAGAAGATATCAGATTTTAGTTTTTGTGTAGTTTTGCACTGTTTTATATCAAAGACTCTATAAAATGATTTTATGAGCCCTGTTTATATCCAGCATCCTATTGAAACAGGAAATTTGAGAAGGACATGTAGAGGGGCTTATTATTTTTTAAATAGCCACAAAAAATAGCTTTTAATTGACATCACAGCCATGATTAGCTTGCTGTTGCAAGTCAGAAGCATTATGGGCAGTGACTTACATTTCTTTAAATGTAAAAGCGAATTCCTTTATCTTCTCTTCAGTATTAATAAACTGCATCATTTAGGCATCAAAGTATATCCGAGGCTCATTAATGTATTAAATTGGCTTTGAAAGGCCAGTCACAAAGGTTTTGCTGTGCACTCAACCATACTAATAAGGCCACTGTCAAGCTTTGATGTGACCCAGTTAAATGTTTCTTGTCTTAGTATAGGCAACACTAGAAAATATTTTCTTGTCTTTGGCAGTTAACAATAAACAACAGATTTATAGTGCGTAGATCTTTAGCACAGTAAAGCTGAGGTGCTAAGTATGGAGCGTTTCCATCACAGGTGGGATTGTCCCATACAGGGTGAACTAATCTTCTCAAGTAGAGGAAGCTGTTATTTTCTCTGTCAGGTGGAATCTATTCTGAGGAGATCGGATGACTTTGTGCTACAATGAAGAGACACTAAGCTCTCGTCTGTGAAGGTTCAGATGAGGAGCAACAAATTATCTCCACACTGTGATTTTCTAAACCTGCCAATTAAAGCATTGCTAGGTTTAGTTGCGCCAGCGCTTAGCACAGCACATCTTAAAATACTAAATTAATGAACACGAAAGCCCATGATTTGTCTTTGGTGTTCTGATCCTTTTTGTTCCTAAGAAGTTAAAATGGCGGAAAGTATAAAAGCATTTATTATGATTCAGATAGTTTGAGAAGTCAGTTTCTGTGTAAGCACATGACTAAAAGGTCTACTGGCTGCTAAAAAAACATTTTGAATATTTGTGCTGTTATTGTACAGGAAAAAGGAACATGCTGATTTTTTGTGACATGTAGCGAGGCATGTTGTCACACTATACAGGGACCCTGTAATTAAATGTACTGTTTAATCTTTTTAGCGATATATGAACAATTATGAAACACAAAACAATATTATGGTTAAGGGTTATGGTTTCAATATTATGGTTTCTTTTTTTGTAAAAAAAATTATCTCCTTTCTAAAATCAAATAAGAAATGATCCATTCAGACCAGGACTGATATCCTATGCCTTTATATTCCAAGAAAATAAAATTATGACATTTTATAGTCTTGGTATTTTTACTAGCCCAAAACAAATGGCTTTCTCCAGCCTTATCGACATTACACACCCCAGAAAACCACAGAAGTATCAAATGTGATTGTTTAGTGTGAGTAAAAGCAGTAAGTACAGTGGAAGGGAATATTAGTTTCCATCGACTGGATCAATGGCTCTAGACTGAGCTGGTGTGGAGCAATCCTGTAAATCACAATTGTTATGTCTGAAACATGGTAACATAATCTCTGACATCATGGGTGTGTGTTAGTGAAAAGGCTACAGAAAGCTATGGACTAATCAATACGACGATTCACTGCACTGTAGTATAATGACAGCATGGCAATGTTTTAATGCACAAGAATCAACACATTTTCATAAATGGATGTTTACTTTAAATTCCCCTTTTACTGGAACTGACAGCAGAGGTTTTAGGCAACAGCACTTTTGATGATGTGATGGATGACTTGATTTCATTTAAGTTGGAACAGGACATTAAAACAGATATTGCTGCTCAGCTGGTGAGGAAATTAAATCTAAAAGTTTTGAGGGAAAGTGATTTTTAAGTTCCTAGTGTGCCTTTGTAGAGAGACATATAATATCAAAGCAATAAAGAAGGACATTTTAATTTATTTTTCATTTGAATGCAAAATATGTTATGCAACATTAAAACAGTGTATAATTACCATAATTACGCAAATAGTTTTCCAAAACCAGCAAGTCATTCACTTTTCTAAGTGTAAGAATAGCTGTTAAAATGTGTTAATGCAAATACAGCTGGTCAGTGGTTTTTCTCAGAACATAAATCACTACAGATGGAGTTTATGATATGTCCATATGATATATGCTTTTGTTTGGCCCTTGCTAACCTCACACATTTTAACAATGATAAATAGGGTAGAATGTAAAGTCATTTATTTTATTCTTTTTAGGGTTTGAAGTGACCAGTCATTCTTGTTGATCAATTTAAGTGTGCTGAAATAACATTTCATTAAATACATTTATCTTTACACCCATTTTACAACAGATTTTAGATCAGTTAAGTGGTTGCTCTTGTAACGGTTCTGACAGGTTTGGAATAATAACCGCTGACATCTGATCAGTCTGAAAGTTAATTCTCCTCTTAATCTCTGTCTACTGTGTTGCGATGTGTCAGCTGTTACACTCCTGATTGGCTGCTGTTCTTTGTTTAGAACTCCATTAGCTGGAGTCTTTTTCCAATGAGGCCAGAGGAAGATGGATTTAGTTATTATCGCCTTTCTGCCTCAGAACTGAAAAATGCAGTGGAAATCAATAAGCTCTTTAGAAATGGAAACACCTCTGATGTATAATAAAACCACAAGACATCGGCTAAATGAAAGCCCTTTAAAATAGCATACTCACTGACTCCTTTCTTTAAGTAGCACGTTACAAAGCTTAAAATACTATACATTCCTCTATCTATACTTCTTTTAAGATTTTACTGTGTTGTTAAATGAGAAAGTCTCATAATAATCCAGAGACCGTGTTTAAGTCTTTAGGGCTGTAATAAATACGGTCTTTGAAAAGATTTAACTCAATATCTATGACAGAGCTGTAAAGGCTACAGACATAATTGGTGGACAGATTCAATTACCCATAATCAAATGCTGTTGGTTGTTACTGCCACTAACCCACTTACACCACAGTGACACAACAGTGGTGTCTGAAAGCTAAAAATATTTAAATTAATGACTTTACCTTTAGCAGACAGTTATAAAGCACTGTTAACTTACAATGGTGTTTTCAAGCATACAGTACTGCTGTACAGTACATTGTAAGGGCATGGTTTTGCCCTCACACAGACAAAACCAACTTGATGAAATATTGACAACCACTTCAATCTCCTTTTAAAAGTATAGCTGCTTGAGATTGCTTCGATTGTGATAAAGGGGAAGCGTTTGTTTATGTTACAGCTTTGGGCTTTAATGTGAATGTTTTGATCTAAAATGAAAAACAAAATACAGTTTTTACAGTATATGATTGAATGACCCTCAGATCCTGTCACTCTCTGTCTATAAAGAAACAGTTATTTATTACAACTCAAACAAAACCCTATTCCAAAACAAGCTGTTTAAAAATAAGTTTATTTTTAAGTTTATACTAGCGTACTTTTAGATATCGTTCAGGCTTTCCTGTAGCTCAGTGGTTAGAGCATGGCGTCAAGGTCATGCCAACGCCAAGGACATGGGTTTGATCCCAGGGATTGCACAGAAGCAATGTATAGTATAATGCAATGTAAGTCGCTTTGGATAAAAGCGTCTGCCAAATGTGTAAATGTAAAGTTGCCTTTGTTTCTCAGTCCTTTGAGCATTTTAAACATTTTTGATTCTTTTTGAATATTTTGTGAATAGTTCTTGCCTTGTACAAAAGTTGCCACCAGAATGTTGTAGATGGTTGTCAGGGCCAAGGGGGTCCCAGTAATTTGCTATTTTGTTGCTATGGTGTTCTTAATGGTTGCCAGGGTGTTCCGGGTGGTTGCTAGGTGGTCACTTACTAGCCTAATCCTAAATATGTTCCTAAATATGGCTCCTAAATATATCCTAAATAGGTTCCTAAATATGATTTGGCTTCCTCCTTCAATGTAAGTTTTTTAAACTTCCTCAGTTGTCTCATAGACAAAAGTCATACATTTAAACAAAAGTAATAGTTCTTCTCAACAAGCTACCGTACTTTAAGATATCATTCATATTCGTAACATAATCTGTGTAGAACTAGTTAAGGGTGAGTGTTCAATACTAAACCACAATTCTAAAATGAGTGGTAGTAAAAAGCAATCACCACTAATCAGTTTGAACAATATGCCATGTTTTTTTTCCAAACATTTCTAAGGAGTAGAAGCACATTAGTATTCGCTCCCTTCTAATGAGGCGTGGAAATAATACACCTGCCAACAGGCTCTCAATAATGTAAGGCTTTTCTTATTCTGTGAGTGGTGGGGCTTTTATCAACACTGTTAATAGCTGTGTGTATGCAGTATGATAACTCTGGTGTTTTAATGCTTACTGAATCATAATAAAAAAATTGCCCTTCGTGGCACCTAATTTGTCTGACACTACAACACAAATCAACAAATTCATTATGGACTAACAACAGGTATTGTAGTATTGTTGCTATTTGCAAAATGTCACAGGCATGTTTTCTTTCGTGCCTGTATTTAAGGGTAATTGTTGAAATTGCTATCAGTAAGAGAGCCTGTTACACACTCAAATCACACATGCCTGTTTTGTATCATCCTTATTTATTTTCCACAGTAGGACTGGACAACTAAAAACTATTTTGTGGTGAGCAATTCGATTTGCTGTAGTGAACTGTTTTCTGGGCATTCAAACGACCATGGCGTTGTTCCCACAAAACGGACCAGCATGTGAGACTGATGCAGCAATAAACGCTTTAACCTTGAAACCTGCACTCTGTAGGGCGCGCTTTAATAAAAAGCGGCTTTTTGGCGACCCCTATAAGAGAAACTCGAAACTGCAACTAATTACAATAGCGCGTCAATCAGATCTGATACGTTATTCCAGACAAATGTGAAGAGAATGATAATAGTGCACCGGCCCTAAGAAGAGACTGCAGTACAAAACATGCAATCACAGCAGGAGATTTCAAGTGTCAATTAGAGCCCGTATTAAGATAGAGGGCACTGTACTCCAGACTAATTTAGACTGTGTTTGAAGGAAATATTCAACGACATAAGTTGAACAGATAAGAAAGGCCTATAATAAGCATACAAGCTTATTGCATCCTATAGAATATAAACTTTTATACGCCACATATTGTGGTGATGGCATTTGCATGCACACAACAATTAAAATGAACACATAAGGGCAAACTACATGCACATAGAATGTAGCAAAATAATTAAAATACTTTACTATATCACTTTATGAACTGCAGATATACAGCTATATAAGACCACTATAAGTGACGTTTAAAAAATTTTAACAGTGCTTTAGATTTTTTTAAGTACTTTAATTTTCTGTTTACTTTTAGCTACTGATTACCTGCCATCAACACTTTTTTGCCACATAATCATAACACCAAATAATTTACATTTAGATTGGCTGCATTAAAGATTACGTAAAGATTAAAAAAAAGAATTGTCATTTTAGATATATATAATAAAATCAGTGAAGTATGGAGATGGCCACTGGGTGTCGCTGTTTTGGTTGTGTTTCGAATTAATTCAGTGCCGTAGAAGAAAACACGTGTGTTGTCCTGTTGCGGTGTGTCTACTGTCTCGTTGCATCGGAGTATCAGCATATTTTAACAATGTCTATTGAAATAGAATCAGCGGAGTAAGTAAATTACATTTTGTCGTTTAAAATAGTCATATACATGCACAAGAGTGTAATTAAAGAGGGCGTTTTCATTTGTGCGGAGTATTTAGGCCCTGGTGTAGTTTATCTTGCTAACTTTGTTAGCATTGCAGGCAATTTTTCGTTTTTGTTCATCGTTTTGACTTTAAATCGAGTTAATTTAGTCCAAATAGCAATTGCATCGATGGCTTTTTAAATAACAAAGATGTTTAAAGTAACCACGTGTAACATCGCGTGTGCGTCCTTTTATTTTAAACACTGCAGAAATGTTAAACGTGTCTTTTTATAAAAATGGAATATGGTATTCTTTAGTTAGTGAAGATCACGTATTTGCACAATGTATTTTTTGATGTACTGCAGAAACGTGAAGCTGTCTAGACATTTTATTTAAAATCAAGAGGATCTAGATTATTTCAACAGATCATCTTGCAAAGGATGTTTTATTGAAACTGCGTTTGTCATTTCGTCTATTTCTCTAGCGTGATCCGTCTGATCATGCAATACCTGAAGGAAAATAGCTTGCATCGGACATTAGCAACTCTCCAGGAGGAGACGACAGTGTCCCTCAACACCGTGGACAGTATTGACAGTTTTGTCGCAGATATCAACAGTGGTCATTGGGACACTGTGCTTCAAGCTATACAGTCTCTCAAACTCCCAGACAAGACCCTGATCGACCTTTATGAACAGGTGAGTGTAATAATGCGTCTCAGGTTTTATTCATTGCCATTTTTTTTTTTATTCTTGACTGATCTGTGAACGGTTGGATGGCATCATAAATGTTGTTGTGTTATTGCAGGTCGTTCTTGAGCTGATAGAACTGAGAGAGTTGGGAGCTGCCAGGTCTTTGTTAAGGCAGACAGATCCTATGATAATGCTGAAACAAACCCAACCTGAGCGATACATCCATCTGGAGAATCTCCTGGCTCGCTCATACTTTGACCCTAGAGAGGTGAGAGATCTGAATCAATGTGATTCACAAACTCTGTATGAAACTGTATGTGGTTAAATTTTTAGTCGCACAGTCAATAAAATGCAATAAATTTGTTAATGTCACCACTTGATGATTTACAAATTGATTCTGGCTTAGTTCGGAATAGCAGTTACAAATACACTTACTCTCGTTGTAGTATGTGCTCTGTATGTGAATTCTCTGTATGCATTTAACATCAAGATGGTCTATTGCATTTGCCAAAATGTGCAGCATACAATAGAGGTTAACTGCTTTGTATACTGTACCCACAATGCAGTGCACCTGACTTGACTTTTCATTTCATAGGCCTATCCTGATGGCAGCAGTAAGGAAAAACGCAGAGCAGCCATTGCTCAAGCTCTGGCTGGTGAGGTCAGCGTGGTACCACCCTCACGTCTGATGGCTCTGCTCGGGCAGGTGAGCCAAATGTCCTTCAGACAGTATGTTGTGTAATGACCCATCAACCATTTGATTTTTGAGAGCCTCTCTGCAATTTGACTGATAAGACTGATGAATTGTAAATTTAAAAGTAATTATGTGTTTCTCTCTGAAGTCTCTGAAGTGGCAGCAGCATCAGGGTCTTCTGCCTCCTGGTATGACCATTGATTTGTTCAGAGGAAAAGCTGCTGTGAAGGACGTGGAGGAGGAGCGCTTCCCCACACAGCTGGGCAGACACATCAAGGTACAAGAAAAGACCAGCAGGAACCAAAACCTTCAGGTCAACATAAGATTTTACGAATTATTACTTAACTTAGTGTGTTTACACATTTGTTTATAGTTTGGTCAAAAGTCCCACGTGGAGTGTTCACGGTTTTCTCCTGATGGTCAGTATCTGGTCACTGGATCTGTAGATGGATTTATTGAAGTGTGGAACTTCACCACCGGAAAGATCAGAAAGGTATGAGCATCTGCATCATAGTCACGCCAGACTTATTCATCTGCATTAATCATCATTGTTTGTATTCTGAGGAACGTGTTGGGTTGTGTTGGTCAGGATCTGAAGTATCAGGCTCAGGATAACTTCATGATGATGGATGACGCCGTGCTGTGCATGTCCTTCAGTCGGGATACTGAGATGTTGACCACAGGAGCCCAGGATGGAAAAATTAAGGTTTCACACACTCAGATCACTCATTGTTATTTTATGTTTATTTATGCTTTAGATGCTTTAATCCATAGCATCTTACCGTTTCAGGATTCAGGTTATACGTTTGATCAGTTTGAGTTATATGCAAACATCAGTTGTAATTATATTAACAGATGTGTGCTTAAATGTATATAGTAATAATTATTTGAAAGTTTCTGCTAAAAGCATTGATGTGTGTTTTTGGTGCTCAATAAATACTATTGTATTCTAATTGTCTTTTATTTGTCGCATGTGCTGCAGGTGTGGAAGATCCAGAGCGGCCAGTGTCTGCGGCGGTTTGAGCGTGCTCACAGTAAAGGTGTCACCTGTCTCAGCTTCAGTAAGGACAGCACACAGATTCTCTCTGCCTCCTTTGACCAGACCATCAGGTGAGTGGCTGACTTCCGCTCGCTGCTGACACACACACCCACAGTAGAAACCCACAGATTAACTGTCTGGGGTTTATTGATTCTGAACAGGATTCATGGGCTGAAATCAGGCAAGTGTTTGAAGGAGTTCAGAGGTCATTCTTCATTTGTGAATGAAGCCACGTTGACTCCTGACGGCCACCACGTCATCAGCGCCTCCTCTGACGGAACTGTAAAGGTTCAGACATTTTTGATATATGCTGTTCTTAGCTGTTTTAAGTTAAAGTTATAAAGGTCATTATTTTCTCTAGGTCAATAGCTTTCAATATTTTAAGCATTTTATTTATTGTATAGTATTGGATATATGACAGAAAGTTATGTAAAATAAAAATTTTTACATCACTTCATTGAAAAATATTGCAAGCTGGAATTGGACTTGCCAGGCTACAGCGCTGATATTTCATTTACTTTCAGGTTTGGAACGTAAAGACCACAGAATGCACCAGCACGTTCAAGTCTCTGGGTACTTCTGCTGGAACAGACATCACGGTCAACAGCGTCATCCTGCTACCCAAAAACCCAGAGCATTTTGTAGTGTGTAACCGCTCCAACACTGTGGTCATCATGAACATGCAGGGCCAGGTGAGCATGGCAGATATCATGAAAATATGGAAGTGTTTTGTGTCCATATTTGTATTGTCGGTCTCTAAAGTCTATTTGGTTCTTCTGCTGCAGATTGTGAGGAGTTTCAGCTCTGGTAAAAGAGAGGGAGGTGATTTTGTGTGCTGTACTCTTTCTCCGCGTGGAGAGTGGATCTATTGTGTAGGAGAAGACTTCGTGCTGTACTGTTTCAGCACAGTCACAGGAAAACTAGAGAGAACCTTGACCGTAAGCTCTTTTCATTTCTCCTTTCTGTTCCATACTTTGGTGTATTCCCTCTTAAATTAACAGCTTTTACGGTGTAAAACATTACGGATGTGTTTGCTGTTGTTTTCATTTTATAGAAACGTTTTGTCTTCAGTCACATTAAGCATTCACAAAAGGACATTGTAGATACTCATTATATGGTCTGTGTCTTCTCTCAGGTTCATGAGAAGGATGTAATCGGTATCGCCCACCACCCACACCAGAATTTGATTGCCACATACAGTGAGGATGGACTGCTCAAACTCTGGAAGCCATGAAAACAGTCATGTGTCTTCTACATCGCTATTCTAATAGGTTGGGGCTGGAAGGAGAGTGTGATTAGAATATTTTGCCTGCTTTTTATCCTTTTTTGTACATACCTGTTTTTGAAGTGCAGTGGAAAATTTCATTTTTTCTACAAATGGTCAAAATTACACACATTACATTTTCTTTATGAGGCATCTGTAAGTTATGGTTACGAGCTATTGTTCTTTAGATTTGTCATGTGATTTTGTTTTGTTTTCTTTCCTTTTTTTGTTTTCTCACCTTTACAATTAAACCTTTTGACTACAAGTTTTCGTTGTTTGTTTAATGGGTAAAAGGTCAGTTTGTATGTTTGAGGAAAGGATCTATATAGATTAAACCCTATTTGAAGTTTAAATAAACGAGAGTGGGTCAACTGGCTTGCAAAAACACTTGTGGTGTGGTTTAAACCTTTATTAGGCATGTGCAAAGCTAGTCAGTGGGTTGTCTGAACAAGTAGTTTACGCAGTCCTGTAAAATGAGGCTGGTATAGGGTCATATCTGTCAGACACAGTATATGGAAGTTTAAGGAAGTTAAACTATAAACTATGACATACAGATTACACAAAAACATTGCTCAGAGGGGATGAATTGTTAAGAGTTAAAGTTATCATTAGTTATTGTCTCTGGAGTAAAACTGTTAGAATCGCCTTTTCCAAAGATTGGAAAAGAAAACAAGGAATGTTGGTTGGGAAATGAGATAAGGCAAATGTTTAGCAGTGGCAGTTGCCTTAACACAATGCTTTGTTTTTTATTAACAAATATTATCCCATACCAAACCTTTATTAAACTGTTTAACTCTGTTAAAGGGAAACAATATAATTCTCAAAATGTAAAAATATCACAAGACAGTGTAAAATAACTTGAAATTAAAGTAACATCCTTCACAAATTCTCTAAAGTACATTGAGCACAGAGAAAAATACGTTCATTAATCTACACAAATCCGAGCACCCTGTCTTTGCCAGAGCTATACAGAATACAAATAGGATAAGACAGGAGATGTTAGGTTTTTACTGCAGATTTCCGCTGGGCTGCCTGCTTGTCCTAAAATCCATGAAACTGAGTCTCCTTCTTCCCCCAGCAAACTGTGATGAACTTATCTGATGTACAGAAACAAAAGCACCAAATCACACAACGGTTCTGTTCCAAAACCTAGTGGGCTGCCTTGCTGTTTACTGCCAACATACGTAGACAGCCCACTAATATACAGTGCCTTGCAAAAGTATTCATAGCCCTTCTGAACATAACTAACTGGGATCAAGAGTTCTGATTAAAGTCCACTGGTAGTTTGAGTCACCAGATCTTGTTCTGGACCATGCCATGCCATACCGATTATGAGAGATATTAATATTGTTCTTTAGAAAACACAGTAAGAGCACATGTATTTCGTAGAGTGGTTTGAATTTGGATAACCTATTTGGTGTTAAGTTTGCAGAGAATGGCCTCACCATTGGCAGTGGCCACATAAACTGACCCCTGATTTGGGAGGTCTTGACTCGCCACCATAACAGTACTACCATCTTCTGAAAGACAGTCGTCTGCTGTCAGAGACACCTCTTTATAAATCTATAAAAACACATGCAATATTTAACATTTATTCATGTAGCAGACACTTTTATCCAGGGACAATCCTTCTGGAATCATAAATTTCCCTGTTTGGAATTCAAACCTACTACCCTAAGGTCATCAGCCTACATCATTTTTTAAATGTACACTGTTGTAGTTTGAGACTAATGGAATTTCAGTTTAATCTCAGAGTAACTCTTTTGTCTGAGGGTCATACTCAGTGATGGAGAGCTCAGAAGACATCAGCACTGTTCTGCATTCACTGCTGATGGAGCAGCACTGTGGAGATTCTGGAAGATCTAAAACTATTTTAATATACTGCATAGACAATTGTACTAAACGATTAATTTATTCATGTACCATGTTATTTACAGGTATTAGTTTAAATTCAAGTTTTAAAGTACTTTAAACAAAATTTGTTTGAATGGCTACACATATAGAAATGCACACTTCTGATATATCATAGTATTAAATATTATCAACAGAATGGTTAACAACTATTTTTAATAAATATAATTAAGATGGAGAAACACTTAACAGCAGATTTTTGTGTTTAGGGCACTACATCAAATGGCACGCCATTGATGTAATGGCTCGCCTATGATTATGATTAATTTACAAGATAATAAATAACAAACCCATGGAAACGGACTGCGAAATCGCGGGCACCGATTATGAATTTGTGGGTACGGATTAATAAAACAAAGGTACGGTTTACAAAATCTGAGCGCACAGATTGGAAATTCGTGGGCACGGTTTGTTAAACCGATGGAACAATTTAAGAATTCGTAAGTACGATTTATAAACTGAGGGGACGAATTGCAAAACCGGATCACAATGGATTGTTTTTTTTCCCTACAGGTGATTTACCGGGCTCCGTACTTTCACAACAGTACAGCATTCACTCAAATTTAGCAGAAGTACACTGACATTATAGCCCTCTGCCGTTGTGGAGTTTACATCTTACTCATCTTAGTCGTGAAAAAAGTACTAAGCACACATTGTATCTAAAGTGATTATTCAGTCAGTCTTGTTGTAGACAAGTGTTTGTTAAATTAATATAGAACTAACTAACCTAACTTTGATGTCATGTTTTGCTTTGTAACACACATGTAACGCACTTTTACAGTAACTGATAGGATCCTTGATGTCATGAAAGTGGGAGGTTATCATATTTTTTGTCACACCTCTCTAAAGACTCACTGCCCTAGCCAAGGTTTTTTCCCTCTGATTTCGAAAAGGGACTCACTGAGAAAATATGACTCAATGATCAAGGAAGTAAGTACAAACTCAGTACAAACTCTCGTGTGTTGTTGAGATCAGCGCGAGTTGCCCGCTGGACAAACACATGGAGTAAATAACGTCTGATCGCTTCTTTATGACAGAAGGTAAGCCATAATAATCAACAACTGTTATGTAAACAGAGTGTTTTATTATTGTGTATCATTAATGACAGCGTAAACAATGCGTGGTGATAAACTACAGCTTAATCATAAATGACTACAGAAAGTTGAGTTGAGTCGATTTATAATATACGTTTCATTAATACCATTAACAAGCATGACATAAGACTATGGTCAACGAGAAACTTCACGAAAACTTATTGTGCTATTTTTATATTTGAATAATAATCACTGATATGATACTGTTTGGTGAACTACATTTATTTTATAATTTTTTTTTAAATTATAATGTGTTATAATGTATGTAGGTGTAACACAAATTATGGTGATACCTCAATGTCAACACATCACAGTACAATGTGTATATACCTTGCGTATATACTGTACTGTATGTTATGTTTTGCATGTGATGATATATTGTAATTAGCTGAATGACTTTTTTAACAATCAACAGTGATTGTTACTTGTTTGACCAATAAATCTGAATTCTGAATGAATGAATCTGATCTAATTATTAGTCTGCTATTCCTTCTCCTCTCTTTGTGTTGAGATAATCAGATGGAGAACGAAGGGCGCCCCAACACTAGTTCACCTCCTCCACCTGTTCCTCCACCAAAAATACAGATATCTCCAGCAGATGAGAGTGTTGGCGCTGAGGAGACCCAACCGCAGGCTCTTAGTCTGTTAGAACGGCCTCAGGATAAGGAGACTCAGATCCACGCGGCTCAGCCAGAGGACACCAGCATTAGTGCTAGAGGTTCTCCTAGCACTAAACTGTGTGGCTACCTCAGCAAGCAAGGTGGACCCCTCAAAGCCTGGAAATCCCGATGGTTTACCTTCGAGGAGACGAGCTGTCAGCTGTTTTATTATCGCATGGCACAGGACCTCAATCCTCTGGGTAAGGTGGATCTGTCGTGTGCCACCTTCAGCTACCCGCTGCAGGGAGAGGAGGGAACCTTCCATATACTGACCCCAGAGCGCACTGTCGTTCTCAAGGTACTGTTATTTCTTGATCTGAGAATTAAAACGTGAAACATTTCAAAGTAAAAGACTTTGAGATTCCACATTACTGTGAGAAATACATGGTAAAAAAAAAATTATATATATATGTGTGTGTGTGTGTCCCATTCAATTAAGCACCACCATCAACATAAATGAAAGGAAATACAACAAATACCACCATGTTACACTAATTAGAAAGTGTTTTGTTCATATATATAGTGTTTTGTTTGTTATATATATATAATATGACTTTCAAATGCGCTGCTATTTTTAGGGTAATGGCCTGGGATTCGCCAGATCTATGGCACTTCCCAGAAGAAATCAAAACAACATTTTTCTAGTTTATGACATTCCTGTAGGGGTGAATATAAGAGGCAGCTTCATTATTCTGTATAGCCTCATTCTTAAAGCTTTTCTTCATTTAAAACTTTATTGTAGTCGCTATTTCCCGCTGACCCCAAAGGCTTGTGGTTATCAGTGGAGTCAAACAGCATGCTCCTTATTTTGAATGGGCTCATTGATCACATGACTGCACTTAATGTTACATGCTGCAGATTGTCAACAGTGCTGAAATTAGTTCAGTGAGTAAAGATTGCTGGTTGTACACAATCTGATAATATTTAACCAGTATGCCAACAACAAAAGACCAGATTATGTGTTTTGGTAGAATTCAGTAAAATACAGAAAATATGCTAATCTTTAAAAAAAAAAAGTATGCATTTTGATATGATCAATTTTATTAAACCACATTTTCTGTATGACCGCCAGGAACCCCTCCACAATACACAACTGGGCCTATGCAATACAACATTTTTAATTCATTTATTCAATGTCCATTTCTTAACATTTCACAGCTTGTTGCTTATTTGTTGGGTAGTTGCTTAGTTTCCCCTTCTGAGTATCTCACTCTGTTGTTACACAAATAGGTTAAGTATGAACATGCACAAAGACGTGGTAACAGAGAGAACATGCTTTAAAAAACCCTGGTCCTATGTCTTTAAACACCTTCTGTTCGCAGGCTGCTAACCATGAGGCGCAGATATACTGGCTACAGCAGCTGCAGTTGAGACGTGCAGCATACAGAGAGCAGCATGCTGGACATTTTTCCCTGCCAACACAAAACAACACACCATCAGCACACACCTGCCCCAGTAAGACAACATGTATCTGAACTTTGCGACTCGCTAACAAGATAAGGAAGGAAACATGAAACCAAACATTCCTCACATGAAAACTTTTGTGAACGCCACTCTGTTGCATCATGAAAGTTGTGCTCTTTATGGAAAAGGATCTAAAGTATCTAAAGTAGAATGTAGTTTATTTGTCAAGGAAGACTGCAGCTGTTTAGCTAGTCGTTCAGTACTAGTTAACAGAAAATTAAAGAGATGCATTTATTATCTTTGGAGGTACTTTTCCCATAAACCATTATAGATAATTTATTTTAGCTAATAGTCTGGGTTTGTTATGCTTGACGCGCATATTAGCAGGAAATTGCATGCCTACTACGTATCTGGTATTCAGATTTAAACAAATATCCCAAAATAGAGGCCATTGTTACTAAGGTTTATGAGTTCCACACATTGCTAAACAATAGGCTTTGAGCATAGAGACAGGGCAGACAGGAAATAAAGGGGAAAGCATAGAATTATGGGAAATATTGAGAAACTACAAACTAGCTCAGATGGGCTACTGAGAATGAACAACTGGTTACTCAGCAGACAACATTGTTTTGGTGTAAGTCATCGATGACACAAAATCTGTAGTCTGTGAGCAGAGGTTGCAAAATATCAGATATACAAATATATATATAAATATCAGATATTTTATCATACATGTAGATAGCTAACCAGGACTGTATAGTCATGTGTCTACAACTAGTGTGTGTGTGTGTGTGTGTGTGTATACATTCCTTCTGTTATCTATCTCAACAAGAAGGTTTTAGGAAATGCCGGAGATTGATAATCATGCTGATTTGAAGTAAATGTTTAAGAATTTTGAAAGAGCCCATTTGGGATTGCTGTGTTGCAGGAGAACGTTGGCTAATGTTCTCTGAAAGTTTCAAAGTTATCAAAAACGTTCTTGCAGTAACGTCAGTAGAACTTTTTTAACTATATATCCCATATATAAAAAATGTTATTTCTAAGTTGTTAGTGTAGTGTTTTAAAAAGTTACAGAATATAAAAAAAAAGTTTAAATATGGTTCTTATAACCAAGCAATAATGTTAAGACAAACTTTCTGAAAACATTTTGAACATTCCTAGAACTATCAAAACAACAATTGTAACATTTGTGTTACTTAATGTTCTTACGACCTTAAATTGTTAGCTGGGCTGAAGCTGCTCTGCTGAACATTAGTCTCATTTATAGCCCATATGCTTTATAGCCCAAAACTCTTTCTGTTTTACCCCCCATTCTGACAATGAAATGACTTTAAATAATGCCTAACATAAGTAGCAATGGACCAGAAAAGGTATTTGGACAGCTGAGCCACAATAAATAAGGATGAGTGTCATTGCATTACATACTGTAACAAATTATCAAACCTTTACGTGGAGATAACTGTCTTCACACATTAATATTGAAAATGGCTAATTGGCTGTCATTTACAAAAATAAAAGCATCTTTTCTGGGAATCCAAGTAGGACTGGGTTTCTCCTTAAAACCAAGCGCTAAAAGCCCCATTATCTTTATCAGACAGAGGATCTTTTTGCAGCGGCAAGCACAGGCAGCCAGACATTGGGAAATAGCTCCTAAATAACAAAGATTAATACTGAAAATGAAATAGTGATGTCTGGGCAGCCAAAACATATTGAGAAACTCTTTAAACTTTTTAATATTGCATCACCAATCTGATGTAACCTACAATTATACTGAAAGCCAGAATGATTTGCTTCAGCTGTAGTTCATTTAAACTGCACTCTTGCACAAAATCCAAAATGAAAGGGTCAAAACATGCTCGACCAATATGAAGGTTATTTTGTTTTTAAAAGAATCTTGACTTTTGGTTTTACTTTGTATTGGCTCATGTTTATCATATAGATCTTGTAGGCAGCACCTTTGTGATGAGCAGGAATCTGAGACATGCTGGGACATGATGTTACCTCACCCTGTTGTAAACACATAGCAGAACGTTGTCTGGCTACATCATTAGCAGAAAAGAGGGTGTAGCAGGACAGAACAGCATAGAAAAGACCTAAAAGAAATTAAATGTAACAATACTGTGTATATTTTATATAGTATCAGTTTAGTGTCAGTTCTGTCCTTTTCTTTAGCAGTCAAAGGTGTGTTTGGAGAGAACACACATAAGCCAGGATGAAGACATAAAAGCTGACTTCACAAAAAATAACTATGAAAGTCAGCTGATGCCCCATGAGGAAACGAGATGAGACCCTCATTGTAGATTATTTCTCTTGTGACTGACCTTCACTGTGGCTTCAGTGTTACAATATAAGTATCTTATATTGTAAAGACCAGTGTATTTCTGTTAATATGAGTTCAGGATAGTGTGGGAATTGGAGATGAATGTTAGGCGTAACTTTGTTTTCACAGGTCTGTGAATGTTTAAGGCAACCATTTTTTTTTAATTAGCCAGGGAGTAAGGGAAGTAATTGTTGCTTAAACTCCAAAATATGTTTTATTATTTTGGACTTTGCCCCCTCTTGTCACTTTCAGTGTTTCGGTTTGTTCCTTTATTTTTAATAAAGTTCAGCTTTACCGAATCATCTGTGATAGGGTGTGTCTAGTGCTCCTGTTGCTGGATCAAGTTCCCTGTGCTTGTTCTCTCTGCTTTAGTCATGCCTGTCCTCATCCTCAGGCATAAAAGAGTACCAGAACTTATCACAGGGTAAAGTTCTCTTCTAATGTGAACACATTCACTAGTTTTTTAAACCATGTTAATGCCCAGAACTAATGTTTGGGACCCATTTATGTTTACAAATTACTTTATAACCCATGTGCTTGTATCTTGCTGGTATATAATATCAATATCCTAATTCAAGAAAGAGATTCTTGAGTGAACTATAGGTGCTACCTAAAGCTGAATTGTAATTTCCTCAGTAGTAAAATACTTTCTCCCCTGAAAAGAAATGTAGACACTGCGATGGCATTATCAAAACAGTGATCAACCGATAGTGTGTGTGTTGGGGCGAGACTTTTACATGATGTCATTAATACCAGAAGTTTCCTTAATGTGCTTTCCGCATTTGGTTTTCTAGCTGAATTCTTGCCCATGGTAAAAACTCCCCCCGGCTTGGTGGGTGAGGAAGCCGCCAGTTTGCCTGCACCAGGAATGAACAGCCCTCTGAATATGTCAATCAAACATCCGCTTATTGAGCTACAGTGAGTAATTGCACTTTTTCTTATGCTGACATAGTTGTGTTGAATTTCTGCAGAATAGTGATTTTAAGGAAGTTAGAGCCTAACATTTAGACTCAAGCGTGTGTATTTTTCTTAGAATTAGCAGGATTCTCAATTCCCCCTAAATTCAAGAACAACAGCATGCGTTTAAGTATATAGTGTATACAGTGTATGTATACTGCATTGAGACATATGGATTAAGCTTTCTTAAAGATTTGAGATTGTTTTCTGTGGGTTTCTATGTATTTGAGGATTGCAGGATTAGGTTAAAATATAAATGTTTAAATATAGTGTAAGGTAATAGTGTGTGTCTGCTTTGATTTTTGATCAGAGGAAGGAAGTGTTTGGCTTGTCATAGGAAACAAATGTCTCAATGCATATGACACATTTGTGTCGCTGCTATTTTTTAATAAAACCCATTATGGAAAAACTATTAAAACAGAAACCATAAAATCCTGAGTATGTGTATGTTAGTAACATACACATTTCTACTGTGAAACAGTGAAACGTATATTAACAATTAAAGTCATATTATTTCTTATTCAATGCAGTAATCTGGCTAATATTGTGAATTATTATTTGCAAATGTTGGAATGTAACACTAACATACTTGATTCTGTAAAGCATACTTCCTGCTATTTAAAACAGTATGGGAAATAGTACACAACCTAGTAGTATGACATTCCAAACACCTCCTCTATGATTGTGTTACAGGAACACAATGTATAGTCTTCTTCGCCGACAGTCGCAGGAAATACGCCAAAGTGTTTTCCATATAGATGCTCATTGTGACCCAAATGGCTCCCAAAAAACACCGTCATCTAAGACACTCAGTAAGCACAACATTTGGCTTTAGAAAATCACTAAAACATGAGAACTAATTGGTTTGTTTGCATTTACTGTAAACACTGATGATTTTAATTCCATGATTCCACAGTTTTATCATCTTATGACTGTCTGTAGCTTCTGCAGGACCTGCACCTGGTTCCACTCAAACCCCAGAATCCTCTGCCAACAACAGATGTGATAGAATGCAAGAAAACAGCCTCATTCACCATTTTTCTATAAGGAGCAGCAAGGAAAAATCCAGACCTCCAGACCTTCAACAGGAAACGTCTCGCCTTCAACAGGAAAAATCCTCACTGGCTGAGGAAGTTAAAGCACAGAAGGTAGAGTGTGGATTATTTTTATGTGGTGCTTGCAAGGCCAAGCATCACTATCGCTATTGTTTACACTTAAGTCTGGGGATTTGTACAAACCCCCAATTATTAAAGTGTTGTGTATGGTTTCAGGAGTTGGTGTTTTTATTACATAAAGTTCTGGAGGCTGCCCAGCTGGAGAAGCACACCTGCGTTCAGTTCCTAGCAGCCGAAGGAGAACAGGAACGCTTGGAGCTCCTGAGACAGTGCGAGCGGCGTGCGGCAGAAATGCGAGACCATCTGGATTCCCTGCAGGTGGAGAACGAGGCCCTACACAGAGATCTGAGTGAGCGGGACGCCCACATCACTGAGCTCCAGGAGAGTGTGCAGCTCCTCATGCAGAAGAACCAGGCCAAACAGGAAGTGATATTGAAGCTCTCAGAGAAGATGACAGCCTGTGGGGCCGACCAGCAATACACCAATGGCATTAAGTCAGAATCCTTCAAGCAACTAACACATGAGAATGAGAATTTAAAAGTGAGAAAATTAAACCATTTTTTCCTAATATTATTAAACTTAAACATTAAAAATTAAAGTTGCAGTTAGGACTGGAATTATGATAAAAACAGTACTGTAAATGTGCATTATTAAAGCATGCCCACAACTCTCTTACTGCAACTACAATGATGGTTCCATTATCTTTTCTGTTTTAGGATGATTTGAAAGCATATAAAATTCAGAACAAGTTCCTAAACTCTGAGATCCACCAGCTGACCATGCTTTGGAGAAAAAGTTCAGAGCAGGAGAAAAGTCTGATAGTGAAGGTGAATTAATTCTCATGTTATTGGACCAAAATGTGTCTAATAAAGTGGCATAATATGATCCTTTTATATTGTATGTGTGTGTGTCAGTGTGCTGTCCTGGAGGCCAATAGCTGTCAGATGGAGGGCAGGTATCTGGGAATTCTTCAGAAGCTCCAGGAGAGTGAGGATCTGAATCCAGAGCAGAGAGAAGCAGTCAGGAAGGTGATTAAGGACACAGTACAGGCAGACCTGAACACTACCATCAAACTCAGCCCAATAAGGTACATCCAGGCCTGCTGACAGATTTACAGCAAAACAAATCCATCATAATATACCCTCAACTGTTTCCTTTCACCAACAAAAGAAAAATCTCCATAAAAGTAGCACATACAGCTCATTATATACGCATTATTTTCTACATTTTCTAAAGCCAAATGATAGCTTTGTGTGAGGAACAGACTTATTCAAGCTCAGACACAGCTTTCAAATTTAATTTGCCCTTCATCCTGTTATCTGTATGTTGCTTAAATGTTGCTGTAGAGAAGACCCGCTAAAAACTATAAGAATAGCATAAAAAGTTTAATAGAGGAAAATGTTCCTCTATTCTAAACTTTTCTGATAATATAATTATATATATATATATATATATATATATATAAATTTGTATTAATAATTAATATAATTGTTTTAGTTAATTCATGTATGACCTTTACATTATGTATGACATGTTTACATATTCATGTATGACATGTTTGTCAAACAACCTCACACTAACATTTCACACTCTTCCACAGTGGTTATGATGAATATGGCTTTAAGATTGCCATAGACTACAAAGCTGAGGACCTTAAGCTGCTTGCTAAGATCCAGGCGCTGGAGATCCGATCCCACAACCTTCTAAGCCATGAGGAATACGATGGGCCCTTGTTAGCTCGCTGCACTCAGCTCCTGTTTGGATGCACTGAAGGGGAGCTTTCTTCATTGCCCGAAATAAAGAATCTCCTACGGACAGGCTTGCCACACAAATACCGTGCACAGGTGTGGCGTTTTGTGGTTCAAATTAGAACCAAATCACTACAGGAGCGTTATCCTGATCGTTATCAGAAAATGTGCGAGAAGAGCCTCACCTCACCTCACCTGGTGCCAAGACAGATTCAGCTGGACTTGGATCGAACACTAACAAGCAATAAACACTTCTCTGCTCCTTCAAGCCCTTTGATACCACAGCTGGAGAGAGTTCTGCAGGCGTTTTCATGGCAAAACCCAACCATCGGCTACGTTCAGGGACTCAACAGGTACGTGTTCCTGTAGCTTGATTGGTAGAGCACTGTGTTAACAGCGCAAAGGTTTTGGGTTCAATTCCTCGTGAACTCACATTGATTATAAAAGAATGACATATATAGAATACATTGTATTATTGCAATTTATTATGATTTACATTTATTTACAAGATTTAGTTAAATAATGTGTGAAATAATTTTCTGTAGGTTTGTAATTAGAACGAGATATGTTCATAGTGCTATTAAGCAAGAATATGTATCAAATATTTCATAAGATATATTAGCGATACTAACTGTCAAAATAATTGTCTGTTAGAATGTAACTGGTTTCTAAATAGAAAGGTGACTGAATTGATGACATGTAAACCACTTCCAAGAAATTGTTTACAACCTAAAATCTTTACAACATAATCTGTATGTAAAGTATCCAGTGATAAGTGATGACCCAACATAATGAAAACTGCCAATATATTTAGTACCATACATAATGCTGACCTTATACAGTCAGACCATTTTGTGGAATATACTGACATCTGGTGGTTATTTATTGACCTCTTGTTGAACTAACAAATAGTCCTGATGTGTGCCTGGGAGGCTGCCCTTTAAAATCCTGACCAAACAAAATATGATATAAAATTGATTTGTTTACAGAATATATGATTTATATAGGCTCCTTAGTATTTGATAGGGCCCTCTGTCTCCCCGGGGCCCTAGGCTACTGCTTATTGGGCCCTACAGTTACTTTAACCCCAGTGAGCCGGCACAAATGGCAGTTTGCATACACACACACACACCATGAACTATATCCAAAGTAAAAGTAAACACAATCTATGCCAATGTACACAGACTGGCGGCCATTGCTCTGCTGGTACTACAGAATGAGGAGGATGCCTTCTGGTGCCTGGTGGTAATTGTGGAGTTTCTCATGCCAAACAATTATTACACTAAAGATCTGGTGGGCTGTCAGGTAGGTGCTGTTTAACAGACTTATCTTCAGCCATAAATATATATATGTATACATTTACTCATAGTCCTCTATGTTTTTAATAATGGCTGCACTCTACCTTTGTGTCACTCCAGGCTGATCAGCGAGTATTAAAGGACCTCATGTGGGAGAAACTGCCTCGCCTTATGACCCACCTGGAAGCGCAGAAAGTAGATGTTTCGCTTATCACTGTTGAATGGTTCCTGGTGTTGTTTGTTGACAGTTTGCCAAGCCGAATATTGTTTAAAGTATGGGACGCCTTCCTGTACGAGGGCATCAAGGTACTGTTAATCACACAAAGCATTCTGGGAAATGTTGTATAGTTTATTACTGGTGGTAAAACATTCAAAGTTCCTGCTTGTTGGCATGAATGTAAAGGTCAAGACAATATTTCCAGAAAGCTACAAATTGTCCAATTAAACCACCTGAAGAGAATGTGGCTATTCAATGGACAAGACCAAAATGTAGTGTTAAAAAGTTAAAAGGTTTTGAGATTTAAATTGTTTTATTTTAGAGGGGAAAAATGTGCAAAAATCTGTGATAAATCTACATGCCCTATAATGTACCAATGAATTAATAATTTCTTCATCACACAGGTTATATTTCGCTATGCACTGGCTCTGTTTAAATACAGAGAAGAGGACATCTTGAAGATCCATGACAGTGTTGAGATGTACCAATATCTCCGCCTCTTCCCCAGCACCATCACAGATGGAAGGTGAGATGGAGATAATGGGATGGAAAGCACTAATATAGTATAAATATTTCAATAGTCTTTTCCATCTCTTCAAGGAACTTGGAACTCTTTTTGAAACTCTTTTTGCCATAGACAGACATGACCATATATAACTTATTGAACCGTAGTTAAACAAGCATGCAGCATGCAGGAACAAAAAATGGGTCACTTGCCTATTTCAAAAGCACTGAAAAGAAAAGCATTGTTGGAAAGTCTTTCCAACTTTCTGTTTTATAGGAAACATATCAGAACAGTTTATCATTGTATATGAACCTCATCCACTTGGCAGGGCTGCAGATAAAAAATGTTGTCCCAGATGTGTTTCATTATACCAGTAGGCAAGCCTGAAAATGTTGGTTGAGGTGGAGGTTTGTAATACAAATCTAAACTTGTTTGTTATTGTAAATCATTGTTATTATTGCCCCAAGAAACTGTGCAGAGAAATAATCTTTCTATTGTTTTTTCCAGTGTGTCCATTAAATGATTAAAGAGCTGCTGTTTTCTTGTGGTTCTAAAATATCAAACCAGCTTTCTGTACCTTCTGTTCATAGGAAGCTGACGAGCATCGCCTTTAACGACATGAACCCGCTCCCCATGAAGCTCCTACGCAACCGGCGCTCTGTTCATATGGAACGCTTCCATGCTGAGATTAAAGAGCTGGAGAACCTACAGAAAGCTTACAAAGCTGAGCATGTGCAGTGTAAAGACACACAGCTGGATGCCTTAGCTAGTGAAGATGAAGAGGAAGTGTGACACAGAACATTAGCTGCTGTTCATGTACACAAACTTTGAATACTGAATGAGACACGCTACAAGGGTTAGTTCAACTTAGAATAAAAATCCTGTCATCGTTGACTTGCCCTTATGTTTCCAGACCAGTGGATCGCAGCCTTTAAATGTCAAGGCTTACAGGAAGGATCATCTTTAAAGCTTTATCAGTAAGGCACAGCAGAAAGCTGAATTGTTAAGGCTGTACCTATTTATACCTCTCAGCGTGCAATTTTATGTAAACTTTTAGCAAAGAATTCTTTGCATTCAAACCTTTGATGCTGCTTTTATTCTTTATTGTTACTGTATTTAAGGCGTATGCTGTATGTAAAACAATGCGAGCACCAGTTTATAGACTTATAGTCTCAGCCATCATGGCTGAATATTGTGTTAAGTCTGGGAGTCTAGCATGCTTATAATAATTGTACAAATTAAACTCTAATTTTTCATTTTGTCTTATTAAAACTTAATAAATTTTTAAAGGTGTAAATATTGTGAATATCTACAGCTGTTACTTGCTCAGCTCTTTAACATTCCAACCACAAAAAAGTGGACACATCTGAAATCACCTTGTTCTTTTTTCCCCATTTTATTACTTTAAAAAACAGGATACATATGAAATCATAGATATAAAAATCAAACAAATAAACAAAAACTTAGTTCAATGTTACAAACAACTTTACTGCAGGTAAGAGCTAAAAGCTAATATCACACCAGAGGAGTGAACGGATATATTGCCTATCCATGACTGTATCTATGATAATAGAAATGGTCCTATTCCCCAATGTGACAGAATAGAATCACAGTTTCCCAAAATGAAGGACTCACAACCTTATCTCGAAAAAATAAAAACAGTGGCTTGTCGCATAATAAAGCTATTGTTCTATCAGTGTTAAATCACATGTATTCTAATGCCAAACAGTTCACGTTCCTACAAAAATGGCTCATTGTTTTAAAGAGTTAGAAAGTCCCGGGTCAGGAGCATGCAGGTCATCTGTGTGTGTGTATACAGTGGTTATGCATTTTGCTAGCTCGGTTCCATCTCTAAGCACAGCTTGTCTGTTTCTTTCTAACACACACTGACAAGCGTAACTGTGTCTCAGCTGTTAACAAAGCAGTTTCAGTGAATTAGGAAAAGGAAAGAAAAAAAGGCCATAGGCAAGAAAAAAGCAAAGCTAGCTGGTTTTCAACCAGGTAGCACAATAAAGTGTTTGTGCACATTTAAATTTCCATTTTGTGCACATTTGGCAATAAAAGTGGAGTTCTCAGCCAGAGTCTGAGGCCAAAAGAGACTGTTCCAGTGATCACCTGACACTGGTATCCACAGCAAAGCAACTTTCACAGATAGTAGTTGCCAATCTGCACTTCTATTCTAGCATTACTGACCATTGCTAACTTCAGAAATTCCCAAAACACTGATCTTCAGCATTGTAGGGTGAATCTCATCAAACATTTCCAGGTCATATTTAACCACAAAATAAAATAAATTTGAAAAAAAAAGCAAAAAGGAGGTTTACCTTGGGGTTAAATGACCTGGACTTTATATAAGATTCGGCCAAGTTCTACCAAACAATTCACACAACCTACTAGTACAGTCACCATCTGTTTCGGTTACCTAATAAACCACTAGTTGTGTAACTACAAACTGACAACTTAAGCATCTTAAGTCTTAAGCGTTTAAAAGACCATTTCTTGAAAGAGAAGATTTCTTTAAACATTTATGAAACATCTCTATATTGAATGCGCTATAAGACAATTTTAACTATAAATGTTTTTACAGATATTTTTAATTAATCTCTGTGTTTAAATGTATGCCATCTTAGTGCAATATTTAACATGCTTTCAGCATAATTTTTGTGTGGCAAATGTTATATCTTTCTCTTTTAACTTTTCTTAATTCATGCTCTAAATATCTAATACTTACATCTGTGTTCATTTCCAAACTCCCCCAAAAATCAAAGACTTTGTGATCTCCTCATTATAACAATTCATTACATTTCCCTCCAATGTAACACATAACAACATGTTTAATATGTGTAGGCAAACACATTAAGGTGTACATCACATTAATTCATGACATTTTTACTAAATCTAAATTTGTTAGCAAAAGAACAAAAATGAATTAACATAGATTCCTCTATATGTAAATAAATGACATGCTTATACCATGATCGGGCATTTGATGGGTATGCCATTTTACTGTTAACGGGTCGATCTGTTAAGGCCTATGAGCTGTTTCCAGTCCAGTTCTGTACTGCATTGATCTAATCTGTGTAATCCAGCAGGGGGCGACATTCACTCAATCGTTTAAGGCAAAATGCGAGTTTCCTGTGACCGTCCTCTACCTAAACGTCACTATCACATCACTGTCTTGCTGAAAATAAAACAATGTTTCTTTCAAAATGGGTTGCACAAGTAGGAAGACTTTTGTTAGATGCAGATATGAAAGTCAGTGCTTCCAGAAATCCCCTAAGCTTAAAGCAGCTGAACTCTCCAATGGTTACGGAGCAAGAAAAAGATTAAAAAGCATCATTAGCAGGTATTTCCCAAAAGCAGAGGGTATATTTTGCTGTAAGCCCCCTATTAAGAATTGCACGTAAGGAGAGATCAGTGCTTTATGCCAAGGATCACTCTCATGAACAATAAACATGTGCAAGACATACATGCTTGCTTAAGGTCATGTTATTTTAACAATCATAATCAAAGACAAGCATTCACAATGATGTGAAAGAACCAGATGCTCCAGCCACATGGAAGCACCATGACTGTCCCCACTGCTGATTTACAAACAGGCGTAGCATTACTTGTCTTTGAAGGAAGAGTTAGTTTAGCATTAAAAATTCAGCTCTTAAGATAGAAGCTGGATCAAAATGACTATCTGCTACCAAGGAATGTGATTTGAAACCATTTCCATCTTCCTCCTGTTAAGTAACCTGACCAGTTTCTTATAGAACTAACAGTTACAGCAGGAATTATAATCAAACTCAGAAACAAACTGAACTCATCACCATCGGAGGGAAACCAGGTAACCTTTATACACATAAGTGAAATACAAGGACGAGGCCTTTTGCCTTAATTTTCAGGCAGTTGAAAGAAAACGATCGAGAGCATTTTTGTGACAAAGTGAGAAATGAAAAGCGCAGAATCTGCTTCAGTATCAATACTGAAAGAGAAAAACAAGGGCTGCACTGCAGTATAATGTGAGCTTCTTACATACGCAAAGAAAACCAATTAAAAAGGGTTGTTATGAAAATTGACATAATAAAAACGGTGACTCTACACATTATTAATACGGTGTTTCACTAGATGGCAACTGGGTTTTTAGTCTTATAAAAAGGACATCATTACGAAAAATGCATCAGGCTTTTAAAATACGCAGCGCTCCAATATAAAGTGCTTCATTACATTGTTATTTCAGGTTTTTTTACAGTCTCTTATTAAAATATTGTATTCCCTGGAGTGAAACCATAGTAAACATGTTACACGTTGGTAAAAATAAACATTTTGGAATGTCTTTAAAAAGTCCCATGGGCTGATTTTGGTCAAGCAGAGCTTGTCCCAGGAGCCTGCAGGAAAGAAACAAGTTATTACATGTCAATACAAGAATTAAATAATTACCAGCACATCTGAAGGAGTTAGTCCACTTCATCAATCGTCTTCAATAACCAGAATAAATTGTCCCAAAAAATGGGTTCAAATGGCATTGCAAGAACTGAAGCAGGTGTGAGTTGCCATGCATGCTGAGGGTGGAACAGTGAACAGAAAGACTGTCTTGAAACCAGATTCTTATTCCTGTAATGTCAATGGCATTTACAGTGAAAGATTTCCTGTAACTCAACTCGTAGAGCACTCTCCATTAGCAACGCAAAGTTTGTGGGTTCAAATTCCAGGGAATACACATACTGATGCATAGCTTTCTCAATGCATAATTTGTATGATGTATAGCTTGAATGTACTGTAAGTTGCTTCGGATAAAAGCCTGCCAAATGCATAAATGTATATCAGTCATACCCTACTAGACAAAACACATTCTTGCTGAAGGAAATCCCATTCTGAGCTTTCTTTAAGCTTCAATAGTCTGTCCAAGTAAGTTAGAGGGTTTTATCTGTAAAACAAAGAGTTTCCATTCCACACTGAATCTGTGTTACTGCATGTTGTCAGGCACAACATACTGTAGATGATCCATTATAGCAACACGGTGACTTTAAGGCAACAGATACGAAAAATACAGTTTATAGCTGCCATATGACTTCAAGACAGTCAATAAAACAAGAGGCAAAAATGTAATAAAAAAAGATTAAAGAAAAACAATCCACAGATAGAAAAATAGTTGCAATGCAGTGCAATGAATATTAGGATGAATGAGAGATGGATGATGGGAGGAGAATGTGATGAAGCGTTAGTCAGCATGCAGCAGCAGCTACAGGCGTGTTCTGCAGTAATGTGACCAGGAAACAGAGGGTGGAGGTGGGCAGGCACACAGACAGAAAGATGATCATGTCTTGAGTGAGGCAGACCACCAGCGTGTGCTCTGATAGGACCCAGTCTACCAGCACACCCAGCAGCAGGTAGTAGATGTAAAACTCCTGCAAGGCCTGCCAGTCTGACTCTGCCATGTCCTCATCACCACTCACCATGGTCTTAACCTCCGTCAACTCCACCTCTTTCTTGGAACGGGAGCGATGGCTGCGGCCCCTCTCCTCCATGGCCATTGACCTTCTGCTGTTCTCCACAAACTCCTGCAGGACAGAAGGGAGAGAGATGTTAGAATCAAAACAGCTGAAAAATATCATTCGAGTACTGTCAGTTTTCTTTACTGATCAGTAAAGAAACGTTCATCCTCCCAATATTCAGCACGTTGGAATAAATGAATGCAATCAATAAACAGCTATGCATATATAACATAAGATTGCCAATGCTTTTGGGGGGGTTCATATTCAATTAAATATAAATTAATAATTTATTACTTATTTATCATTAATCACAAATTTTACATAAATAATTTCTGATAAAGTTCAACATAAAAGTATTTATAATTCAGTATCAGTAATTAAAATACACTGAATTACATCACATATGGTCAGCGTGTCCCATACAGTATAGCCGCTCAAGTTAGATTTTTTTTATGCATCCAAAGGTGAAATCAGATCTTAAAATTCTGCATCCACAGGTGGTTGCCACTCATTGCAGCCCCTATGCAACTCTCTATACTCGATAGGAAACAAATGGCCTCTGGTCTATTTGTTGTGCGCAGTGGGCTTTAGGGTGTTTCAGGTAGCTTTTTGGGTCTCTATAATAATCTGCAGATGTGACTCCTGGCCCCTCGGGTGGTGGTAAACAAGCAACACTTATCAGATTACTCACTGCATCATCTGTCACCACAGAGTAGTTTAGTTACATCAACATGAGCACCACTGTGGGAACTGCAGCCAGGGCTGGGAAAAACACTTGACTTTTTCCCTCTGCCAAGTCTGCACTGAAATCCATTGTAAGAATAAAATGTTCAGCTGTGAATTTTATTTTCCTCCCCCACTTACCTCGTAAATGATGATAGTTGACGTCACTTACTCAGTTGCTATTCACAGTTAAGTTGGACTGCTTTCATACCATCTGTGAACCATATT